>JAFFZH010010473.1:0-12005 GCA_018420115.1 Euura saliciscinereae | reverse complement strand
GAAAAAATTCCGTAACATCACGATTTCCATTTTAGCCTTGCCTGCCCGATTTGAGATGGATTCGGTCTGCTTTCTTTAGTTCCTTCTTTTGAACCGGTGAACAGGCAATTGTACAAAAATGTACTGCAACGACGTACATGTATGCAACGAGTAGATTCGGACTGAGCCGGAAAGATAACATTTTCTGAAAGTGATTTGGTGATCTAACTTTCTTTGTATACGATAATAGCGCAAGGAAACACCTCCTTTTATATAAACTGATTCAGTTATAACATTTTTATACCCTTTGTATATTATTAAACTGAAGAAGAAGTATGTTTCTATAAAGAAGAAGTCGTTCTATGGAAAAAAACCTTAAGTCTCACTCCAAACTTTTATCTATCTCACCGTACTGCGAACTATATTCGATTCTTTTATATTCTCATATCACTTTTGGGTACGCCACCTATGTGAAAAAAATTTGTTACTCGCAAAAGGCCTCGGTGAAATTGAAATACTTACCGTCAAATCTTCAATCGCTTATTTTCGGCCAAAACTTAAGTCGACTTAAGTTGTTGTTGCAGCGGACGGCTGAATTACGAGATCGAAAAATGTAAGTGCAAAAGGTCGTAAGTTGGGCGGCACCGACCTGCTCTTAACTGCGATTTTTATTATCGAATTTTTCGAAACGACGTCGATTTCGATTTTTCTTTGCGTTTCACGGGTTTTTACAACTATTTGGAAAAATCATGAGAAATTGAAAAAAAAAATGGTGGATATGACCTTCTGCTTTTAACTACCAATATTTTTTATCGAATTTTTTTAAATGGTAGTTCTTTCAATTGATCTTTGCGTTTTCCAGTTTTTACAACTATTTGGAAAAATCATTAAAAGTTCGGAAAAAAATGGCGCTCACGACGTTTTGCCTTTACGTTGTTTTTTATTTTTCCTCAAAAATTGTAATGAAAGAACGACGCATCCACCAAACTTACGACCTTTTGCACTTACATTTTTCGATCTCGGAATTTCAATTGATCTATACGTTTTGGCCGTTTGCAGATCGAATGGTGTGAAAAAAATTATACGACCTTTTGCCACCAAAATCGCGTTTTTGGCGTTTACGACCTTATGCCATCAGACACGCGTAATGTTTTTGTGATCTACTGTTCGCTTCACATATCAGGGTGAAGTCGAGGAATTCTTTTAATTCATTCCGATCAAATTTTATCGTAGATCGATCGAGATTTTCTATTTCAATTCTTCATATTTCATTATTTTTCACTCATTGCCGTTATATCCTCAATTGGTGAATTTCCACTTTGTCATGATACACATATTTTATTTCCAGCAACCAGAACACAAATGGCTTTCAACTTCGCGTGTGAGTGACACTCATTCGAAAAATACATCAAGCCTAGCTTGCTTTTCATCCAGCTGTTGTTAGAACTGAGTGAGAGTCGAAGACGACTTGATCATAACCTCTGTATTACCCAATTTCAGATGCATTCGACCCACTAAAAACCAATGTCATAGCCCATTTGGTCGGTGAGAGAGCGAGAGCCGGACGTGAGTTGAAGACGATTGTGTCCATCTAGAATATCGCGCATCAAGCACTTGAAAATTGTCTGAATTATTGAGGTATCTTTTAATTTCCAGAGACCGAAACTGAGATCGCAGCTGCTGTGACCAGAATAACTAATTCATTCGACGCAGTACAGATCCAAATCGATGCGATGTTTAATGCTGTTTTCAAGTTTGCCGAACGTAAGTTGAAAACAATCGTACCATCAGAAATATAATTGTCATACTGAGATCTATCGTTTGCTACAAACCAAATTCCAATTAGGCTTTCATAAATTGATCTATTTCCTTAGCCTCCAGTTAGGCGAACGTATTTCATACTTAACATTCGATGCCTGATTTACTACTGAACTACGATCTTACTGTGAATTTTTATACTGTTTCATACATCAACTAAAATATGATGATTTCTTGAATTATTTTTTCAATGTGTTCTGGTGATTGGCAATAATGCGTGATTTAGGATACTCAGGTGTATCTTCATCATCATAAATCACATGCCAGTCCAGCTGAACCGAGGCAGCGGAAGAGACTATTGGTGAGTGTCGTCGACAGTATCACCTGATGCGAAGATGCCGAATATATGAATCTACGAATTTTGGTGAATCAATTCGCAGGCCACTTCTTAGCAGCTATCGTGAAGCGGAATAATCGGAACCGCTTGTGCTAATCTGAAGAACTTCTTGTGGAAGAACGGAAATCATTTGCTGTACGAGAGACTACCACTTTCTTCCAGTACGTCTTCCAATTGATTACTGAATATGTGTATACCAGTGACAATAATTCATAGCTGCATAAGATTGTGAGCAATAAAAATCCATTTCGAAAATATTCATCCGCTGTATCGTATAAATTTTCCATTTCCCAACACAGATTCCGAATACAAAAGAATAAAATTCAGAGGCCCTTATAAAAATGATTACTTTTTCCTTTCGAGTCACGTGACACGTGAAAAGGTTTTTTTATTTGCAACACCTGCATGAAAAGTTTGATTCCGTTCGGACCGCTAAACCGATTTGGATGAAATTTGCAAGGCATACTGTTCTTATTCCGAGGCTGTGCCAATAAAGTTTTCGAACGTCGCTCGCTAACCATGTTTCATTACAAAATACCGTGAGGAATATTACGATACAGATAATTAGTCACTGATTATCCGAAAATAGTGATTCAAAAACCGAAAGAGTCCAGAATGATATCCAAACGAGATGATTCGGTGCCTCCCCCGTGCCCCCTTCCATGGTTAAAGACATGACATCATTTTTCCGCTGAAAATTAAGTCATCTTATGGCATCAACGGGCCTTCGATATTCTTCAGTCATTTCGTATCTAGATATTGTATAGAGGACATTTCAATGACGGGATTCGCTTACCCCGATTTTCGAGTCTGATTCATATTGTATTGACGCAAGTACTTGAATCGTTAATTCGTGATCACTTCTGAATATTCAATAAAGTTTCATCATCGCCTGTACCTTATTGATATAGTTGTGCATCGTGGACTACGAATACCTAAATTCAAATATTATTTTGTTCAGTGGTGGATGCCTAATTGGCGTTCACATCGTCTGAATGTAACAAAAATTTCTTTACATTTATCGTTCTATGTCACATTTTGTGCAATTTAATTTTTTTTCACTTGCATTCCCTCAAAATCCGAAGAGAGATTTCAATAATTCAGAAAATCAACCGAATGACGCACATTATCTTGAAAATCGGGAAAACTCATTTTCTTAAAAATGAAACTACTTTTTCCAATGAATATTTCACACCGTATGTAGGATGATATGACTCATAGGTTCTGTGAGTTTCATTGATACTGAAAAAAAAAATTTTATAAGTGACTGTATGGAATCCGTCAATTTCTGTATTGGTTTCAACATTTTTGGCACTTTTGAGCATCTTTTGAAGAGACCGTTCAGAAGATTATCGGTTCAATTTGCCCTATCCTCAAATTTTCCACTCTTCGTAATTTCCAAGTTCCTAAGTTAGTCTCATCCCTTCTGACGTCACGATCACTTTGCTAATAGATCTTACAATTTCATATCATATTTCGATGAAATTCATAGGCATCATGGGGCTCCCGCCTGATATCCTCACAGAACTTAGTCAATGAAACAAAAGCTCCGTAGCAAATATGGTCGAAAACTTACTTCACTTTTTTTAGCCACGTCCCACGAGCAGAACACCAACATTGTGAAATATATTCGTGATAAGAATATACTGAATATCACTCAAGTTCTCTTTATTGCGTCATCTATTCACTTGGAGACGCTTTTTTTTTTACAATTCAACAGATTTCGAAATTCCGTTGCCCCATGGCCTTCGTAATTATAACTCACAGCTAAAAAAAAAAACCATTATATCAAAATCTGTTAAATTGTAAAAATAATATATAGTGTGGGATCGATCAAGTCGAGTCAACGGAAGAGGAGAAATAAAATTAATCCACTCCTATGTAATTGTGTATGACGTTTCTACGACAAATCGTCGTCTTCATCAGAAACTGAAAAATTATTTTATTATTTTATTTCTCCTCTTCCGTTGACTCGACTTGATCGATCACACACTACATATCAAGATGTCGAGTAATAGAGTCTTTCTAAATAATGTAAAAGTAATAATAATAATAATAATAATAATAATAATAATAATAATAATAATGATAATTAAAAAAAGTTTGATGATTCCCTTGTTCTGTGAAGTTCAAATGGTTTCTGGAGGAAAAGGAAATAGAAAGGACAATCGGGATACGTGATATTACTTTTATGCACCTGCCCCATTGTTAAAGCAATCGTTGCGTTACCATAATTAGACGTTTTCATAATTTTGAACCGGTCCCTGACGTTATCCGCACGATTATATTCACGCGCCACACCATCTCCAGGGCGCTTCGGAAATATAGCGAACGCAGCACTACGTCTGTCTCTACGGCCAACGGGCGAAACGCCCAATATGGCCGCGACCACCAGTTGACATCGACAATTATCATTTTATGCAGAATACCATATCCTGTCTCTATTAGTGCATGAAATAAAGAAGTTGCGCAATATAAATCTTCGGAATTCAATATAGAATTGCGCTCACCAATTCTTTTTCGCGTTAGTGACGCGTAGGCTTTGATATCAGTAAAAACAAGTGAAAACCGGGTACGGTGGGTAAAGCCTGACTCCAGCACGCTATTAATATCGCTGAGTGCCCCCCTCGCCCCCCGCTTGAATATTGCACGCGCGATTCCTAAGGGATCGTTAAATCGGTCTATATAGACTCTCGGAGCAAGGATTTTCGGCCTGATTTTATCTCAATTTTGTACGATCGTAAGCTGAGCATAAAATCTACAGATCTTGCGTGTAACGCAAGCATCCGAGGCATTGAAAATGTCCCCTGTTTTATCGTCTTTGTGCATTATGTTTTGACTATCTTTTGTTTTGTTGCCTTTGGATTTGCTCCATTTGGATCAATTTAAAAAAAAAAATGGATGCTGGTACAAATTCCGAACGATCAAAAACAGAACGGCCGATATCTCGATTTTTCCATACGAATCTAAAAATCACGGAACATTAGAAAAACGATTTTTTTCTTATCGACGTGCCTAAAAAATCAAACGGCTGTATCAGCGAAAGGGTTATCTATTTGAACGTTCAGTCATTCTAAAAATTTGTTATGCGATAATCAATATTCCGGGAAAACGAAACATCGATTTTCAAAATAACGATATTCTGGCCTATCCTTATTATGACCCATTTCACATTTCGAATCGTTGTTAATTTCAATTTTCGACATTTCGCCCGTTCTATTTTTTTATCTTTTGGAATTTCGACCGCCGGCACTCTTGTGACTCAAGTTAGTGTGAATTCGATTTAAAACAATTCGCTCTCTGTTTCCGAATTTTATCTGATCTGTAGAAGAGGAATTTATTCTTTGCTATACATATATTCGGATAATGCTGTACAAAATCGCGAATTTCACGTATACGTTTCCAATATTTTCTCAATTGTTTCGCAATCCTCGAGCCTCAGAATTCATGGCTATCTTGACCCACCAACTCATTGGTGCTCAACCAGCGTAACGGTTTCGTGTGACACTTTATCGTGACATTGATGAACTGGACCCCTATACTGAACCAGTGGTGCACTATGACCCCGAAAACGGAAGCATTTTCAATGCTAAAACCGATATAAATCTCGCATATTAACGAAACTAACTCCTAAGAGGAAACGAATAACCGTAGGATACTCTTCGCCCCTTTGCTATATATATTCAGTAATCAATTGGAAGACGTACTGGAAGAAAGTGGTAGTCTCTCGCACAGCAGATGATTTCCGTTCTTCCACAAAAAGTTCTTCAGATTAGCACAAGCGGTTCCGAATATTCCGCTTCGCGATAGCTGCTAAGAAGTGGCCTGCGAATTGATTCACCGAAATTCGTAGATTAATGTATTCGGCATCTTCGTATCAGGTGATACTGTCGACGACACTCACCAATAGTCTCTTTCGCTGCCTCGGTTCAGCTGGACTGGCATGTGATTTATGATGATGAACAGCGCCGGAACTCGGATTGAGGAGGCCCCGGGGCAAAACAAAATTGGGGGGGCCCATTTATGAATTACTTATGGTATGAATTGTAACTCATTTTCCACAAATGGTAGGAAGTGAGGGTGACTTCTCGTGTTACCCTACGGCGTAATCTCTGATTACCACAAACTATGCTCAGAAGAATAAATTATTATACTAAAACCGGAATTTGGGCGTCAGACATCCCAGGATGTGAATCAGAAAATAGAACACAATAGAACAGACGATAATCAACGAGACTCAAAGAGTTACGACGGGTGAGCTCGGCTTACACAAAATAAAGTAGTAATAATACGGTAGAGGGGATGGGTTTGCCAAATTAAAAGATGAAACAGAGTAATATCCTTCAGTGGGTCTTATCCCATATATTTTCTCGATAGCAAGCGTTATTAAAAAAGTTCAGTTCAGAAAGTTATGTTCGGAATCAGATACTGCATAAATTCTCTACACAGTCTGGATAGAAGAGCCGATCAGCTAGTTAACAGAGCATACAACAGAGTAGGTGTGTTCAGATTCGATATAATACAGCTTTTATAAATTATGAACTTCCCAAGCGGGAATCATTACTAATGACTGGGTAGGGAATCTGCAGGGAATCTGCCGGGAAAAAGACTCGAATAATAACGGGAAAATAGAGATGTTCGAAATTGACAAATTAGCGGGAAAACTGAATGTGAAATACACCAAAGAATAAAGAAAAGAGCTATTATCTAACTTACAGACTACGCTATCAACTACGTTCGCTACTCCGGGAGAATTCGCACAACAGATCGCATAATTAATCGGAAATTAAGAAAGACAAAAGCAGAAAAATAGCAGAAATGTTCGATAGATCAAGCAAATAAATAGCAGATAATATAAGCAATTAACACAGTGTAATCCGAAACCTAGTAAAAGTTACTCATGCGCAATAAATGCACGGGAGGTTATCGTGTGTTACTGATGTGTTTTCGCACAGCCCTATTCGACCGTCTCCTAGGCATCCAGAATTCGTAGACGGCTGGTGGTTCAACCCCAGGTTGATTAGTCGGCCTAGCGGGAGGCGATACATCGTGTATGTACCATTATGACCCTGTTCGACCTCTACGTCGGCATCCATCATCGAAAATCGGAAGTAATTCCCTTTGGTTGACGCTAGCCCCTGGCATCTCTTGGTGCAGCGCGGGGTTGCGCGTCACGTGATCTTGGCTCAGGTGGTGATTAGCCGGTATAACCCAGTCCGATAGTCCTCACTCTCTCTCTCTTTCCGCGAGATTATCCAACATTGCTATGGATATAAATAAACTATCTATCTATCTATCTATCTCTCGCTCTCGTTCTCGTGTCCCGTGCTCTCGAGTCGTCGGTGGCTCCTTGTTCATCGGCGGATGAATCGGCGCGTCGGGACGCGTGACATAGTTCGTCGTAAACAAAGACATCGAGAAACGAAAGAAAAGAGGCCTATTATTACGATACTTAACCTAATGATCTGTTGGCTGTCTCTCCCCGGAGTTATCTGTCGCCCAAATCTCGGATGTTAACAAAATCTGTGATTGTTGCGGGATGCAACGTCACAGAATATAGAATAGATAAAGGCAAAAAATCACAGCTTTTTTTTAAATATTTTTTTCTTTTTATCCCCTGGCAGGGGACCCCCCTCGCTTCGGGGAACCCGGGGAACGTACTTTCGGCCCTGATGATGAAGATGTTCCTGAGAAAGTGAAATCACGATTTATTGCCAATCACCAGAACACATTGAAAAAATAATTTAAGAAATCATCATATTTTAGTTGACGTATGAAATAGTATAAAAAGGCACAGTGAGATCGTAGTTCAGTAGTACTAAACTGGTAGTGCAATTGAAATCAGGGATCGAATGTTGAGTATCAAATACGTTTGCCCAACTCGAGGCTAAGGAAATAGATCAATTTATGAAAGCCTAATTGGAATTTAGTTTGTAGCAAACGATAGATCTCAGCATGACAATTATATTTCTAATGGTACGATTGTTTTCAACTTACTTTCGGCAATCTTGAAAGCAGCTCCCAAAATCGCATCGATTTCGTCCTGTATCGTTTCCACTAATTTAGTTGCTCTGGTATGAGCCGCTTTGACCTCAGCTGGAAATTAAAAGATACCTTAATAATTTAGACAATTTTCAAGTGCTTGATGCGCGATAATCGTCTTCAACTCACGTCCGGCTCCCGCTCTCCAATGGGCCGAATTGGCTGCGAGTTGGGATTGTATTCGGCGGAAGACACCTGAAATTGGAATATACAGAGGTTGTGATCAAGTCGTCTTCGACTCTCACTCAGTTCTAGCAACAGCTGGATGAAAAGCAAACTGGGCTTGATGTATTTTTCGAATGAGTGTCACTTACTCGTAAATGTGTTAGCCAATACTCCGTCGGTTACTGAAAATAAAATATGTGTATCATGACAAAGTGAAAATTTACCAATTGACGCATGATATAACGGCAATGAGTGAAAAATAATGAAATATGAAGAATTGAAATAGGAAATCTCGATCGATCTACGATAAAATTTGATCGGAATGAATTAAAACAATTCCTCGACTTCACCCTGATATGTGAAGCGGAAAGTAAATCTAAAAAACGGGGCAGGATCGTTTCTACAGAGCTCGTTTCTACAGAAGATATTGTCAATAAAGTTCGTTTCTACATAAGCATTCTGGTCCCCAATTTACACGTATCGCACTACAGGCTCCTTTCTACAGAAATAATTTTCACAATTGTTCGTTTCTACAGAGTTCGTTTCTACAGAATTGCAGCTGCAGCTAGTTTCTACAGAATTCGGTCGTAAAAGATCGTTTCTACAATCATACAACACGCACAGTGCACACACGTGATACAACACAGACGGTGTTCTATGAAGGGTCAGAATAAGTTAGGCCAGCCACTGAAGGCTAGAAAAAGTTAGACCAGCCAATCATGCAACACACACACACATGATACAACACAGACGGTGTTACCCCGAAAATAGAAGCATTTTCAATGCTAAAAGGAGGTGACGAGAAAGGGCTTCGCGCCGAAACGGCTGACGCCGAAACGTCCTAGCGCCAAAAGGACTCGCGCCAAAACGGTCGCGCCGAAACGTACTGTACCCTCCAGATCCATCGCGTCATAGGTCCTGGGTGTCCAGGTCTATCGCGCCATAGTTCCTAGTGTCCAGAACTATGGCGCGATAGACCTGGACACCCAGAAGTGTGGCGCGGTACACCTGGACGCCAGGAACTATGACGCGGTAGACCTGGACGCCAGGATCAACTATGGCGCGATGGATCTGGAGGGTACAGTACGTTTCGGCGCGAGCCGTTTCGGTATCATGGCGGCTATGAATTAATTCAGGTCACCTCATTTTAGCATTGAAAATGCTTCTATTTTCGGGGTAACACCGTCTGTGTTGTATCATGTGTGTGTGTGTGTTGTATGCTTGGCTGGCCTAACTTATTCTAACCCTTCATAGAACACCGCCTGCGTTGTATCATGTGTGTGTGTGTGTTGTATGATTGGCTGGCCTAACTTTTTCTAACCCTTCATTGAACACCGTCTGCGTTGTATCATGTGTATGTGTCATGCGAATCGTCTCTTCGCCGAAACGGTCGCCCCGGAACGGGCAGGCGCCGAATCGTCCTTGCGCCAAAACGCCTCGCGCCGAAACGTCCTGGCGCCAAAAGGACTCGCGCCGAAACGGTCGAATCGTCCTGCCCCCGAATCTGGACACCAGGAACTATGGCGCGGTAGACCTGGACGCCAGACCTGGAGCCCCAGGTCCAGGAACCAACACCAGAAACTATGGCGCGATAGGGTGTCAGAAATCAAGGCGTAGATACAGAACCGAATTCTGTAGAAACGAACTTTTAGGACCGAATTCTGTAGAAACGAACTTCTATAATCGAATTCTGTAGAAACGAGCTGCAGCTGCAATTCTGTAGAAACGAACAACTGTGAAAATTATTTTTGTAGAATCGAACTGTAGTGCGATACGTGTAAATTGGGGGCCAGAATGCTTATGTAGAAACGAAACTTTATTGGCAATATCTTCTGTATAGAAACGAACTCTGTGAAAACGAGCTCTGTAGAAACGATTCTGTACAAATGGTGTCGACTCACAAAAACATTTCGCGTGTCTAATTGCATAAGGTCGTAAGCGCCAAAAACCCGATTTTGGTGGCAAAATGTCGTATAATTTTTTTTTTAAGCCATTCGCTCTGAAAACGGCCAAAACGTATAGATCAATTGAAATTACGAGATCGAAAAATGTAAGTGCAAATGGTCGTAAGGTTGGCGGATACGTCGTTATTTTATTACAATTTTTAAGGAAAAATAAAAAACAACGTAAAGGAAAAATGTCGTGAGCGCCATTTTTTTTCATAATTTTTAATGATTTTTCCAAATAGTTGTAAAACCTCGTAAATCGCAAAGATAAATTGAAAGAACGACCATTAAAAAAAAAATTCTATCAGAAATATTAGTTAAAAGCAGACGGTCGTATCCGCCCAACTTACGACCCTTTGCACTTACATTTTTCGATCTCGTAATTTCAATTGATCATTACGTTTAGAACGTCTTCAGAGCGATTGGCGTGAAAATAGTATATTATGTGGCATGCCCGTAAAGTCACTGTTTTCGGGCGAGGTTATGTTTTTCGTACGAGCCGTTGGTTTTACCGGCGAGCCGAAGGCGAGCCTAAGGTAAAGCCAACGGAGAGTACTAAAAACATAACCTAGCCGAACAGTTACTTTACGGGTGCGCCCCATACGATATTTTTTCCGGCGAAGGCATGAAGAGTCACTTTGACGCCAGTTGAGGTCCGTGCAGTGGCGTTTCTTATGGCGGGCCGAAAAAAAATTTTTTATGGCTAGCCATAAAAAGTGCCACTTTACGGACCGAAAACAGGCGTCAAAAAGTCACTTGTTCATGCCTGTGCCGGAAAAAAAAAATTATACGACTTTATGCCATTGTCGACAGCAAAACGTCGTATAATGGCGCTTACGTCCTTATGTCATTAGACACGCGATGTTTAAAGGGTAAAGTCGTCTTCAACTCACCCTCTATATGCCATAGGATCTTAGCTACAGTGTTTTCGAGATCTTCTATGATTGTCGACACACAATCTGAAATAAAAATAGAGACAAAGACAATTTGAGCGTTTTGGTAGACGTATAAATTGGTCAAGTAAGTGTATCCACTCATCACTTACCAGGGGTTGCGAGGGACAGGTAGGTGTCGGTATCTGAAAATAAAATAGGTACATCATGACACTATTGTAGTTTGTCAATATTTGACGCATGTCTTAGTAGCTATGACTTGAATATCTTCATTGGCTGACATTGTTTTGAACTTACTGGCGAGCGTCAGTTTGAAATCATGCACAAGTGTTGACAGGTGGGCGTTCACCTTTGCCATGGCATCTGAAATTGAAGCAAAGAGGACTGTGATTAAGTCGTCATTCCGCGATGCTCGACTCGCTTGAGCTAAATTCGAACATTAAGTGAATATCTGTCATTATCAAAAATCTCTGTATTTTCAACTCACCGTTGATGGCAGGATAGGTTGGATCGACTCCTGAAACAAAACTCAGGATATCATGATAATACTTGACGAATCGAGTGGAACCTGACATGTTGAAAATGGTTTGAACATTCCGTGTAGGATAAAATGTAGAGAATAAAATGGTTCTAAACAAAGAGCATACCGTTCAAAAAACACATTTTATCTATATCGTGATGACTACGCATAGTTTTTATTTTGAACGATTCAATGAATCTCACCACCTGCAGAACATACGTGCTAAAAAATGTTAAGTGTGCTGTTAAATATTTCGTGACACAACACTTCAAAAGTTGATTGCTCTTGATATACATAAGTTCGAC
>JAFFZH010010472.1:45621-64586 GCA_018420115.1 Euura saliciscinereae | reverse complement strand
TGACGCGTAGGCTTTGCTATCAGTGAAAACAAGTGAAAACCGGGTACGGTCGGTAAAGAAGAGTGCAAAATGACTGTAGCATGCTCTTAATTTATTGCGAATAATAGTGAATTTATTGCGAATTATATTGAATTATAGAGTGTTAAATTAGATTGCGAATTAATTCGGATTAAAAAATGGATGTGTCAAGACCGAATTGAGCATTTCCCCCTCGTCTCTGGTACCAAAAACAGCGAGAAAAATTCAACGTTGTCGTTTTTCAATATTTATTTCCAAATTTCAGAGTTGAACGGAAACTTCAGATTCACTGAAGCTCGAATTCATTATTGACAAATTAAATTAGATGTAGTACATGCATGTGGCTGTAACATGTCTTGACTTGACTTGTATTTTACATTTATCTGTGACGAGTGTGTTTTGTGTTTACGATATGTGTGTAGAGATAATGTATGTTGATAATATTGCACTTTGCCACCTGAATTATCTACACATTGTACGTTATTCAAAAATTCAAATATATACACATTATAACATACTTCAACTATGCATATCTCGTTATATAGCGGTTCGGGGTACAAGCATACGATATAGTATATCAATATTTACACGATGGAAGAAAACTGATCACAGATCACCAGCAGGGTGTCTACTCAAGTCAGGATCTGAAATTCCCCGAGAATTCCAGGATATTCCAGTCGAGAATACGATTTTTATTATATTATTTCGCAAAATATACTAATTATTTTTTTTGCAATTTAATCTGGGTTTTGAATTTGCAGAATATTTTTTTCCAATTGATATCACTTACAGAAAAAATTCCCTGAGCGAACTCAATATTCCCTGAGAATTCCAGGATATTCCAGGATAAAAAAAATTCCCTGAGATTTCCAGGACTTCCAGATTTTTCAAGGATGTAGACACCCTGACCAGGTTAATTCCGACCTATTAATCTAATTAATTACAAGACTTTTTTTAATTCATGTTGTCCGCTGTCAGCGCCAACGTCGTCAGTACCGAACGTCGATTCGGGTTGACGCCCAAGTTTTCCCAATTTATCCACGAGAGTCGCGCCGTCAGATCTGCAATCGATGACGAAAAATGACTCAAGAATGTAGAAATTTGATACATTCAATTTTGTAAAGTCGTTTTTTACCGCTTGTGTTCCATTCCGCACGTTCGCCGCTTATCTCTCCTCGAAGGCATCTCTCGACGTACGTGAGCGGGTCTAGCCTGGCGGCAAGGACCTCTCTGAGTAGAGCTATGTAGGCTATAGCCAGACGGAGAGTGTCGATCTTCGACAACCTCTTCTCGTAGGGAAACGTTGGCACGTGAACCCTCAGCTCGTCGAAAGCCGAGTTGATGCTGCTAAAAATCGCAATCACACTTAGAGGTCATCCTTCCCACTTCATTGTCGATTGATGGGGCGAAAATTGGCGAAGGTTGAAGTTTGATTTTGGATTTTGAGAAAGTAGAGTTTTATTTGGGAATATAAAGCCTCCAAGACCCTGAAGATCGGTTTGAAAAATGGATTCGAGACACTTTTCAGATCGTTAGATCTTCTCACCTGAGCATTCGCTTTCTTTCTCGTATGTTTGCCGCGTGCCTTTGAATTCTGTAGGGACTTCCGTTGGGGTAGTAGCCCTCTTCGACGCCTCCGTTCATCGAGTTCATTCCGTTCATTCCGTTCATTCCGTTCATACCATTGATTTCCGCTTCGTTGTGGTCTGGGAAACAGTAATCATTCAACTTTACAGTCTATTCAGCTATTGATTGACATGTCGTCGATCCTCAGGTTAAAAAAAAACTCTGTCTTATAGTCTTTTCGACGAGAGGAAAATAACTCGTTGAAATAACGTGTCGATAGCTCCGGAAATATTGAGAAATAACCGAAATAATGAGATAGGACGAAGTAACTAAGGAAATGAATGAAATAATGAGAAAAAAGTTAATGAGAAATGAAAAAATTGATATAATTTGAATTATTTTACTGCTAAAGAAAAAAAAATTTGTCAATCAAATTATTTTCCCTTTCCTTCCTTTCAGAGGACACAATTAACGGGATTTTGATCTGGGAATTTCAATGCCAAAATTCAGTTTTGAAATAATTTTCATGTTTTTCATTAAACTTGTCAACTTTTTGATGATGTACACTTGAAAAAGTAACCCTGAATTTAATTATCCACAAGAATTCGTACAGTTTTGTTTCATACCTGCACTGGATTGCACTGGCATGTGATAGTGAAGAGGTGAGTGAGTGTGAGAATGTGGATGATTGTGTTGCTGATGACCCTGTCCAGAATGAACAACGTGCTGTTGTTGCTGCTGCTGTTGCTGTTGCTGAGACGATGATCTTCCGGCGTAAACGCAAGACGGAAGCTCCGAAAGGTCCTCTTCACTGATGTCACTGTTCGGACTGACGTAGTACTGAGAGCTGTAAAGTCAATGCACAATTGTAATCGCAAAATTCATCCTCCAGTTTAGGTTGATCAAATACTGTTTTGGTAGAATCTATAGTTTGCTGTCGTTACATTATCAATTTTTTCAATTTATTGGACTAGGCGAACCAAATTATTAATTCTTAGTCCCTGCCAAGGAGATATTTCCTTCATTCGAACGTGCAAGTATCGAACTAGGGACCAAAATCAATTAATTTTGTTCGACTAGTCCGATAAATTGAAAAATTGTTTATTATTCAATCTGATCTAACTTCATTCTCACTTTTGTCATATAATGAATTGTCTATTTTTTGTAACGTCGAACGGCGAATAAATCAAATCGGATTATTAAATACACAAGAAAATTGGTTCTTTCCATTCCTTTCTGATCTCCTACAAATAATGATGGTTATAATGTGTGATAATGGAGTAAAAAAAAAATCACATTGCAGCAATCTGATTGATCGTTTCTGAAGACGATTATGAATATCATTGAAACACTCTTAATATCATAGCTTAAGTAGCCCGACTGAAAATCTCCACGAAATATACTAAAATTTTCCTTATAATTTGAATTTTCGGACTCTGGATAGTTAATTAAATTTATCTCTAACTGAGGAGAGTTACTCAATTCGAGTGTATATACACACCTCAGAGAGCGAGAGGAAAAAATTTATAGAAAGGATATCATTTTTTCTTCGAGTATACTAAAATCTGTTCAAATTAGGACTTGATTCAATTAAGAGGTTCGATGACGGAGGTTTTTGCGATAGGGATCACTTATACAAAATCGTTGATTGTCATGATTCGGGGTGGATTATCGAGACTAGACAGTGCACGGTGACTACCCAATTAGAAATCGACTCTCAATCGGGAAAAACTATCCAGAGCCCTACTAGAGCCCTGGATAGTTTTCTCCATTAAAAGTCAATTTCTACTTGGGATCATCAAGAATTATAAAAACAAAATAAATTATTCAGGGCCTAGTAGGGCTCCAGTAGGACTCTGGATAGTTTTCCCCGATTGCGAGACAATTTTTACTTGGGTACGTCCCGTGTAGGACCTAGTAGGGCTCTAGTAGGGCTCTGGATAGTTTGCCCCAGTAAAAGTCAATTTTTACTTGAGATCATCAAGAATCATAAAAACAAAGCAAATTATTCAGGGCCTAGTAGGGCTCTGGTAGGGCTCTGGATAGTTTTCCCCGAGTGAAAGTAACATCCTTAAACATAGAATATATGATCACACGACATCCGTTTTGACTCTATTACAATCAATCAGGGTGTCTAGCGTCAATTGAATATCAAATTCCCTGACATTTCCCGGTTTTCCAGACGGGAAATCGTGACTTTTCCAGGACTCATTTCAACTTTATTTTCCCAACGAGCGCACTTTTGATTGTAAATTCATGATGATCAAAGTTAAAATGTTATCATTTTAAGTAAAAATACTCAATTTCTTCTCTCAATTCAATTTGGCCACATTTTGATATGAGAATTTTTTTTTTTTTTTCAACCATAATGAGATTTGGGTTGGGGGTTATTTCTCCAAATAATGATCACATCGATCAGATATTCTCAAAATCTTACAGCTATCAAAATGGAAAGGAAAAAATTGAAAAATTCCAGATACGTGTGCGAATTCCCGGTTTTCCAGATTTCCCTGACAGCTAGACACCCTGTCAGTCCTTGAGTCTAGAGTTGATGATCTGTCCATATCCATATAATCAAATTACCTAGAACATGCGACCGTGGAGTCTGCAGGTCCCCTGGTAGTAGCGGTTCCAGATCGGTGTCGAATCCTCTGGCCCCTTTCCTCGTAGTCGTACTGGTTCCTCCCCGTGTGAGACGACATTATCAGTCCACCACAGTCTTCAGAGTACGAATAAAACGATCGTGTGTGATTTTTAGACACAATTCGAAGAACAGATTTGACGATTATATCGCTAATTTGGGTCCCTGATCATCGATATACCACTTGAAAATAATTCACTGATAAGAAAATTTGTGACCTAATATTATTATTATTATTATTATGCTTTTTGACCAGTGTGAAGGAAGTTGCGGTCCAGCGACGGATTTGAGCACGACTATCGGTCGGCTCCCTTGGGATTCGCCCTTATATACCAAACGCTGAATGATATCGCGCGGGGGTGATCGATAACGGAGACAAACCCACGGGCGGAGCTTTTGCCCGGCGCCCTTAACGCTCCGACCAATCTCTGGTTTCGAGGCCACAAAATTATTCACAGTAATCGTTCCATTGGCTCGAGTTCCCAAACGACTAGTGTGTTCGAGAGTGTGGTATTGGTATAGTTGTGTGCGGTCTCGGCTATAAACTGCAGACGTGTATATATATTGCTGTAATGAAGTAGAGATACATGCTGATGTGGGTGGAGGGTTTTTGCATATAGAATATTGCTCGCGGGTAATTCAGAACCCGGAGTAACTGTAATTATCTGATTTTTTTAGCCTCTGGGTCATTTAAATCGATTAAAAAAAATCCCAATCAAGTTATCAATGCCATTCTGCGAGTTTTGCCAGAGCTGGTATTTTTTTTCTTACATTTTTGATGATTAACGATCATTTTCCAAATACTCTGTTTCGAAATTTTAAAAACGAGCCTCAAACCCCAAGGCGAGAACCAAAAGATATTTGAAATCTATTCGAGATTCGAGATGAAGCAAGAAGTAAAAAAATAGTGAAAATATCGTGATCATTGTTAATAGGGGTTTTTGTAATTATTCGATTTTGTTTCGAAATTTTACAATCTAATCAATCGGTTCAAAAAATGCCTTGGAAGACATTAAAAATACGGTTTTAGATCGAAAATCTTCTGAATTTGTCGAAACATCATTTTCATCTAAATTGTAATTTTCAGCGCGAAATTCGAAAAATAAGAATTTTTTTTTCTAAAACTTCAGATAATTTCCGATTAAAACCATGTCTAAACATTTTCCGCTCGTTTACCTCCGAGTCACAGCTACGCTTTGAAGAAAATTTGACGTTTCTTTTTTTGTCATTATTCGTGCAGTTCGATAAATAGTGTGAAGAAACCATTAAAAAAAAAACGTAGAAAATTTGAAGACCGGATTTGCGTATAGGATTTGGTGAAACGGTCCATATTGAAAATGATAAGAGTTACCAGAGTAGAAATTGAAGTCGGGCCCAGCCTGGGCCCTGCGCAGGCTTCCCTGACTGCCTTCCGGAATGGAAATATATCATATATCAGAAATATGTGTGACTTGTATATCAGAAAATGTATGTAATTTATGTATGAGATATATAAATTATGCATGAAAAATATGTTCTTTGGCCACTGGTTAGAATTATTGCCTAGACTCTAGTCAGGCTTCCTGATCAAGCCCTGATTATGTTTCTGAATGTGGTTTGCATCATAAAATGTTGAAGAAACAATTTCGAAATTACATTTTTCTGGTTTGACGATTCGGGTTTGTAGCTAAAACCGTCAAAATTAATACCTACTTACAAAAATTTTCAAGAAGCTGTAGATAACAGCCATATAGTTATCAGCCAAATATTTCAAGCTTCTCCCGAATAGAACAACGATAGATTCATGTTTTCAATTTTATAAAAATCTATTTGCTAATTTCCATGATATCTCACAAAATTTTTATACTAGGGCCTCGCTGTCTCATTCTAATTGAATTCAGATCTATCGGCTGCTAACTGACTGCTAGCTTAAGGTTCATACAATTTTCAGTATTTTTTATTGTTTTTTGACACGGAAAAAAATCTATAACCATTTGCGACGTAAATACTGTGAAGTTTTTATGCCTGAAATTTTTCACGATGAAAGATATGAGTCCACTGATTATGTAATCGCAATGATGAGTCCCGCGAGGCTGGTGATTAAATCGTAACGAAGGTCTACGAAAATATGACAGCCTGAGAAAATTATAGTTAGCTGGTTGGGATAGCGGATGTATATGTGCGGTGGCGTTAAACCGAGTATTCATTGAAACGATCTTGAATGGAATTGAATCCGGCAACCGCACGCAGCTTAAATATTGGTCTTTCCTCTGGTACTAGTTGGCTAGATGGTTCCACCGACATACGTGTGCCCCTTGAATGGGCCAATATTCAAATTAGGTGGGTATACGAGGCCGTCCCGTGCCCCCGACCGGATTCTGCACAATAAAATTTCCTGCGTTCAATTATACAAGGTGTTAATACGGTCACAATGGAAGACCTCCATCCATACACTGAGAAGATCGACCCGATCTACTGGTCTCTGAATAACATAAAGGAACATTGATGCGCCTCGTGTGTGAGAAATGATTTTATAGAAATTATCCTCATTTTTATCAATTTTTTTTTCTAATTACTCTAAAAAATTTGTCTGCTCTCAATTATTCGATCTATCTTCAAATTATCTGGATCCTGTGCATCTGTGCTAGATTTATAACCACTGTCTCTATGCACAGGGTGAAACCGCGTGACGTAGAACGAGTGACGACACGTGACCGGCGGGTGGTGAGGCGACGGTCCTATAGGACTTAGGTTTCTCATATTTGTGGATGTGATGGAAATGAGTGTTTTTTGGTGGGGGGTAAAAATGATCGAGAACTGACTAATTAACATTCTACTTTTATTGTTTTAGATTCTATACAAAAGCGGTTTTCTTCTTCAGTTTAGCAAAAATCGTAACTCAAAAAGTGTTGGTCCAAAAAATCGGGAAAAAATCAGAAAACGGGCTTAGAGGTGGAACAACGAAATAAAAAATCAAGGATCAAATCGGAGACTTGCGATGAGGTCTGGAGGCTATATAAGGTGAATTGATGTGGAACAGACCCAGTATTAAAACGGTTATTGAGTATTGTCATGTACAAAGTCTGATGTCTCATAAAATATCTCATAAAACTGGAATAAGATCCTATTTTCAAAATTATAACAACCACAGCCACATCCTTTCCACTAATCTATAGGACCTTTTTTTCAATGTACTTGGCGCGCGAGACTCTGACGAGTCTCTTGATATGCTATATCCTTGCAATAGATTCACAATTTTTTCTTCTACTTGCTTTGCGATCTTCTATTATACAATTAACAATTAATACCAAGCCCAGTTGAATTCTGCTTTTCAATATTTGAAATGAAACTGCGTCCTTCCACACGAAATTTAGACCATTTTTATCCGATTATTTATTTATTTTTTTTCAATGACTACTATAGAAGAGGGTGGAGTAAAAATTTCTCTGAGACAACTTCAAAGCCATCCTGATGACATGGTGGCCACTTTTTGTCGGGAAAACCATTCCCTGACTTTTCCCTGACTTGCCCTGACTGGTTGATGAATTTTCCCTGAACGAAATTCTGTTATTGTCTTGATTAGTGCTACAAGATAATACCCCCAATTCTTGATTTAATTTCGATGCAAATTGATTAGGAAATCCAACAATGTTGGGAAATTTTTTTAATTTCCTTGTCGAATCATTTATTACACGTTAGGAATTTCTTTTACTTTTTCCCTGAGCAAGTTTGAAATTCCCTGACCCTTCCCTGATTCCCTGACGAATTTTTGTTTTCCGTGGCCACCATGTGATATATCGATAATTAATAAATATATTATCCTCTAAATTGGATAGCAATATGGCGAAAACCAGCCTTAGTATTCATAACGTTCGTATTTGTACTCATTCATGTGTAATAATGATCTACATTTACTCTTACGATAATTGAATAATCAGGAATCACCGATCACCGCGCCGGCACCGTAATCAAAAGTCTTTGATCTTTGGTATACAGCGCAGGTATTCCGACCCCAGCCCCTCAGCAAGGTACCGATGTCACGATTACACGCAAAGCAAATACCTCAATGTGTGCATGTGGGTATAACAGACCACACATTGTTTACACTCACGTGCCCAATATATCCTGCGATTTAGCCAGAGGCGGGGGTAGGGGAACCCTTGTAAAACTATTATGTACACGTAGACATTCACACAGTCATGTCTGGGGGATGCCGTCGGTCCCCCGCGCTACCGTCACCCGTGGTAATAGAGATTTCACGCCGCGGGCCCCTCTCGAGTTCTCACAGTCGGGGTCCCCCCTTTGGACGGTTTAATTCTTGTCCAGAATCCGGCCCCGGGTCAGGACCAGAATCCCATCGCCCTGTTTCGTCGAATCCCTTTACTTTTACCGTCCCAGTGGACAAAACTCCGCCCGACGCGTGCCCCTAAGTATCTGTTTATAGTCCTTGGGGATCAATTTGTTTGCCAAATTATTTATTGGTCAAATATGCTTACGAGGTTACACGAGTGGGTGAAGAAATCTATTTACTCGCGTTACATCACTGACCCCGTTTACCGATATCTGTGGCCACGATTTGCGGGAAAGGCAAACACTCTGAATAAAAAGTATCGCAGCCCTTCCCCTAGGTTTACAAAAAAAAAAGAACGTGAAAATTATTGGTCACTGGTCATGGAAATCATAAAAATGGTCAGGGAAAAGTCGAGAAGAAAAAAAAAACGAGAAGCAATCAATACGCGATCAGAATACTTGGACGGTGTAATTCTTCCCATCCGAAACGACAATTTCAAGATTGTTCTTGATCAGGATGCCGGAGACCCAGCCAAACTGCCCAGCCCTGCAGGTACCCTTGGATCCCAAGATCCTCAAGAGTTCGCCGTTAGAAGAGAATATCTGAATTCTTCCGTTACCAGAGTCACCCACGATAATGTTTCCCTTCAAGTCAATCGTCACCGTCTCGGGGGACCTGAATCAAGAGTAAATACAGTCAATCACATTCTCTTCCCTTCCAATCATAGGTCAATCAGACACGAACCTCAAGAGTCCTTTTTGAGACCCCGGAGTGCCGATACTGCGCAAAAAGTTCCCATCGTGGTCGAATACCTGAAACAATTAAGGATGACGATGAACCTGCGATTAAATTCCACTCTCATTCGCACCTTGACCTTGTGATTTCCACAATCTGCAACCACGACCACAGACTCCGAGACCGCGACTGCGGTCGGCTGATTGAAATGCGTGGGACACGAGACAACCGTGACTCCAGTCTTCGTCACAGTCGTCTCGGACTTTCCTGTCGGACCGATTATCGCGTAGGTCGCACCGTCGGACGTCAGGATTTGAATTCTGTCGTTACCGGTATCGGCGACGTAGATGAGGTTCCGATTCGGGTGGGTGGCGATTCCCTCCGGGCTCCTGAGCTGCCCTTGGCCCTGACCTTTTGAACAAATTTGACGAAGGAGATCCCCCTTGCGGTTGAACACGTGGATGCAGTGTTTCCACTTGTCTACGGGGTCAAGAAATCAAAGAGCTAGATTTTTTGATCAATTCCAAACGACCACAATTCGATGGTATCGTTCTAATACCCGTGACGAAGATCTCCTCGAAGTCTTCGACGAAGGCGACTCCCTGCGGTGACATCATGTTCGGATGCTGAATCCGCCTGTGCAGACGATACTTCTTGTCGAGGACGAGGATCTGTCTGGTACCCGGACAAGCTATCAGAAGATGGTTCTTCCAAGAGTCCATAGCGATGCCGGATGGTCGTTGAACAACGTCGCGACCAGAGACGATCTTTGGAGCGAATGTCTTGCTCCTGTACGAATATCGGAATATGTTATCTGAATATGGGTTTGGCAATATGGGTGGGAATGACAATATGGGTTTGGCTACTCTGGCACTGAACCACATAATTAATTTCTTTCAAATATTGATCTAGGATGCCATGTACAAGACATAGTATTGTAAAACGTTTGTTTTTGGTATCATCATGACTGCAGTATCCAGTTTGATAACCAACACAGACCTATAATAAATCCACGCAGCTTCCTCGCTAGATGCAAAATTGAGTCTTTCCTTCTCCCCGCGATCGTCCATCGAATCAGAAAGTTCTGGTTCCCAGAGTGCAACTGCAGCCATCAAGTCACTGGCCCGTTTGTGGATGGAAAGAAACGTCTTCACCTAGACCCCAAAATTGAAGACAAATTTATGGATCTATATAATTATCGTAAGAAACAGAAAACGGAATTTGAAGTAGATTTTCTTTGATCCTCTTAAAATTTTCGCTTTTTTCTACGAATATTAATCCTTGAAAATCCGGCCTCGTGATTCTGCGTGAAGGATTCCGCAAAGTCGGTTTATACACGGAATAGGAAGAAGGCAAAACTAAAGCAAACCACCGTCAAGCCTATTTTCGGTACACGTGCTGCAGGACCACCCCGCGTACCGAACGCCCTTGGAGTCCTGGACCCTGCGCCCTTGCGAGCACGCACGCGCTGCCACGCGACCCGGGTTCTCCAGGACGAGAGAAAAGCACGGGCAACACGCGATCTTCTCCATCCTCGATTGCCCGCAATTTAGTGCCGCATCAACGCACTCGAAACGCACGCGGGTACCTCGAACTTCAATGTGTCACTTGCATTTCATACTTGTACCTACTCATTGTACTTTATACTCTGCTGCTTTATGATCGCCGGCTGGTTTAATGCTCGGTCGTAATCGTAAGTGTAGATCTAATACGATAGCGTGACGTTCGTACGAAAAATCGGGATAGTTTTAATACTTTTTTCAACACAAGCATGAAAAAGTAACTTTTTGACGTCTCCTTCCGGTATAACGTAAAGAAGCACTTTATTCATCCAAAAACCTTTGAAGCTACCTTTGAAAATTTTTGTCATGGTGCCAAAGCAAACGAAGAGTACTAAAAAAACAAGCCGGTTTTGGCTGACTATGAACCAGCCTTCCAACTTCTCGTTATTCATTTTATTTCCAGCTATTTTGAATTTTGCAAATCTGGCCTCAAATTCTTGATCAGCGGTTCAAAAAAACCTTCGACTACCAATTTTCGTAAGATTTTGAACGTTTTTAGTGTTTTTCGTCAGCAAATTGAAGCTGCCATTGTAAATTTCGCAAATCTGACTTCAGATTCGTAAATAGAGACCCAAAAAACGTTCTAGTACCAATTTTCATCAGAATTTAAATGTTTTTAGTTTTTTTTTTTGCAGCATATCGGATTTGCGAATTAAAAAATTTCACAAAACTGATTTCAGATTCGTGATCAGCGATTCAAAAAACCATAAGGTACCAAATTTTACTCAAATTCGTTGATCCGTTTTCAAGATATCGTCATTTTCACTGTATATTTCAGAATTTTGTCGTAAACTGCCATAAAAAGAATTTTAAGTCAGCCGCATAAAGTGCCGCTCTAGGGATCTAAAACAGGCCTTTTTAGGTATTTGCTGGAATAATTAGTGTAAAAATCACTGTACTTAACTAATTCCTTATAGTTATTGTATACTTTATTTTCTGAAATATTGTTCGCGACGCATAAAAAGATACTTTATCCTGAATTTTGAATACGAAATCGTTTAGAGGGGTTCCAAAAAGCCGGAGTCTGTAATCGTTGGGTCCATGTTATAGTTTGGTACATCGAACCTAGTCGCGTATCAGAAGCCAAATAGGACTCCATACACACGAGTTTAGTTACAGGTCAGTTGATTTTCCCAGGCGCCCCCCATAGCGATTATAAATAAGTGGGGTCCTCGACGAGGAGTTGCAATATGTCACTGTGGCTAATTTGGGGGCATAACCTGGCCCGTACCGGGTCCCGGTTGCATGGGACGGTCACGAGCCGTAATCGCAAACGTCGTCACTCGACACTCGACACTTTACGCCCCGGCTATGGTACCGCTTTCAATTATGTTCAGGAGTGCAGTTATCGCTCATCTCGTGTTTATCATCGGGGAGAGATAATGACACAGAGATACCGTGAAATCTCTGAATCTGAAGAACCGTGAGCATCTGGGAGTAAATAAATCGTGACCTGGGATTCAGAACTGTGGGATTCTATCAATCATTTTAACAAACTTATTGGAGATCGAAAATTATCCCTCAATTTTTATGTTCGTTTATATTTCAATTCTAAAGAATCACATTTATTGGTATCACTATCGTACAAAAAGTATGAAACGATATTGATTCAAGATTCTTGATTAATTTTGTTTCATGATAGAACAGATATTCAGTCATAGGTATTATAGTGGAATATTGTTACGTCAATCGTCAATGATAACGAATCGAAAACAAAGGTCTCTTTATCGTCAGTGGAAAGGCAGATAATAGGTCGGACCATTGTCTCGACCATTGTTTGAACATATCCGTTATTGTAACGCACTATAATTACACCAGTGTTTAAATTAAGATCCCTTTTCATATCCATCATCTATTGATTCGATTCGTACTATAAATTCAGGGTAAAAAAATTCTCACGTATCATTCATATAACATTGCTGTAGTTAGGGGTGCTTATCTGTTTTATCTGACAATGATATCAAGAAATTAAATATATTCACCTCGTATATATTTTTTTAATTTGTATAATTTCATATCAATTACATAGTATTTCAACTCTACAAACTCTCTCTGAGATTGGATTCAACTTTTGTACTGCAATTTCAGAGAGTAAACCTCTAGTGCGGAAAGTATCACTTTACGCACGCTGAACAGGCTTCGAAAATCCAACTTTTCATGCATGCGTGACAAAGAATACTTTTTGTAAATATCCTGAATATGAATTCCACCGTTGAGGCAACAATTTTGAGAATTTTTTTCCTCCACGTTTTGAAAGAAATTCAATTCAATATATTGATGTGCTGATTCTCCAATTTCTCTATATACATGGTGAATTCCTGAAACTATTATACCTATGGTCTGAAGTTGGCTAGAATCAAAAACTGCAATCTTTTTTATAATTTTAGTAGTAGATTGATTCCGAACTGTCTGTAAATTTGTTTTATGTAACACATGCACGATTTCGTGCTTTTTATTATTCGCTCTGTATTTTTGATTATATACTATATACTCGCACATCGCTACATCTAAATGCTTATGAACCGCAAAATCGTTGACTGTGTCGGTTTCGAATTTGGAGGAACCCGGCGTGTCCGTGTGTTCACTAACACTATAATGAATTGATGGCACAGCTATGTGTGAGGGTAAGCGTGCAGGTGACGTGAATTATTAGACCTCGAATCTTCCGTCGAGGTTGTGCAGCACCGGGAAAACGGCGTTGGGTGTGGCCTACGCGGAGGACAGGGCGTGCCAGAGAGGGACGATGCCGGGTCATGGAGGGAAAATTGATTTGTTACGGTATTATATACCAACGAGGCTGAAACTCCCTCGGTTCTTTTTTTTTGTCTTTTTCTCCCTTCTCTCTAAGTCAGTTAGACCGTAAACATTCCCCTCACACAAATGGACCACGAATTTGGTATTTATCTCACTGGGGGATGAGAAATGAGAGAATCGACTATATGTACTTTACCCAGACAGCAAGAAACTAAACAAGACTCTAGTTAATAATCGTCCTGGATAGGAAATATGCAACATTTTTTTACGTCTTAATGTCGTCCAAGTCCAAAAGACATGATATTATTGGACTTTGGACGATATTAGGATGTCAAAAAGTGTTGCATAAGACGTCTTCACGTACCACGTTTTATTAGACGCCATTAAATTCAGTCTTGTTTAGTTTTTTGCTGTCTGGTTATGAGTCATGTTATATGGAATCATTCTATGAATACTCAGAATCAGAAAAGCTCGCAAAAAGAGGCGAAAGGGATCATCGACATTTACTGTTTGCAAATTTCTTTGGTCTTGATGACAAAGTACCTCGGATTACTATTTAATCTAGAGTCTGAAAACGAACCTAGCTGAAAAATACTTGAAAAACTTAATTGAATCGAGCTTTGAATGCACCAGATACATAAGGGCTGGAAATATTGTCGAATCGTTCGTCCTCAGATATTTGAAGAAGAAGAAGAACAAGCTTGTTTCACAGATTCATCATCAGTAAAATTATTACAGAATCTTTATGCACTATTCGACAAATGAAGAAGTATATTAATAAAAAAAGGGGTTGACTGACGATTTTTGAATTTTCAATCATTTTTTTTTCGAAATTCTCGCACAAGTATATTAATTCATACACTTGGATTGCTAAGAATAACGACTTTTCCGTGTTTTTCTATTCAACTTTCCCAAATATAACAACACAAGACTTCTGAACATCATGAGGGTAAAAACAGTACCTTTAAGATATTTAATCAAGGGGGGAGAGAGTAATGAAAAAAAGGTTTTAAAAACGTCAATCCTCGGTTTGTTGGACCGATTATGGTTAACAATGTTCTGCCATTACGCCTGTCCATCTGCCAGAAACAGTTCTGGGCTACAGAGTGAGATTCCCTGTGCAGTGCACACAGTAGTAATGGCCTGTCATCGCCAGACGCGAACCAAGCGATCGCCACCCCCCTGCGAAAGCTCCTCACCCTGCACACCAGCACCAGGACCAGGACCGGCAACCTTACCCTTACCCTTACCCTTACGAATCAAGGGAAGGGAATGGAAGAGAAAGAGGAGAGAGGCGTAACCTACCCTCAAGTCGTAATCGTAAACGAAGACTCGACTCGACTCGATTTGGCCTCTGGTATGTCGCGGGTATGTGGTGAACCCGTATTTCTATGTGTATCATAAAGCTCTATGTAGAAATTTGAAGGTAGGTATACCACGGGTATAATCAATAACCGCGGTTATACTCGCGCTTGCGCCAATCTTGTCTGGACTGTTTATAAGTAAATGGGCTAAAAATGGCGGCTTGTGTACAGGTATAGATGAAAAAATCGTTCAGAAGACATATTTGGAACGAATGCTTTATAGCGGGAAGATTATGAAAATGGCCTCAAGGAAGTCGTGCGGTGCTTGTAGATGCGAGGAATTTAACGGTGGACAAATTGTATAGTTCAAAAACCACATTTTTCAGAACCTATAAATGATTTTGTTTTTCTATCTCAAAGATAAGATGGTTCCAAATTCTGTACATTTGGTGCCTTCTCATAATTTTGAACTTTCTGCTTTTCTCTTTTCAACGAAAAATGAGGTTTTCAAAAATGATAAAGTGAATGAGTCTATGACTGGATTTTTCAAGTCTCCACCTTATGGACTTACAACTAATAAATTGTGCTTTCTGTTTTTTTTATTGAAGAATGGTTAAATTCTAATGAAATGGCTCGCATTCAGTGTAACAGATTTTTAGTTTTATTTCAGTTACCTTTTCGTGGTTATCAGCGAGTGTATCGAACTTGAAGTTTCTGTGGTCCGAGATTTCGTCCTGAGCCTTCAATATCTTTCCCTTGAGATCGTCGGCCAGGCGTTCGCCCTTCTTCGCCGATTCTTGAGCTCGTTTGATCCGCTCTTTCCGCTCCTGTTGGAGCTCGTTGATCCTTTGCTCGATGTCTCGGTCTATGTAGTCCGTCAGGTGAACGACTCTGGTCTGAAATTAGAGAAGAAATATTCGACCTCGTGAGCGAATAACGATATTCCTTGGTTTCACCTTGTACTCCTGAATCCGGCGATCGAAACGATCAGTCGTGTTGTTCAACTGCTCGGTGATGTTGACGAGCTGGTCCTTCAGCTCGTCCATGTGGGCGACCCAGCAGACGCTGCAAAATATCTGCAAAAAAAAGTAGTGCAAAAATGTCTTGAAGCAAATGGAAAAAAATTGTGTCGCGTCTAGGCTTCGGTCTTTTCACCTGTTTGCAGTGTTTGCATTTGTTGTCGCGGTTACACGACGTCCCACACTTGATACATCTCGTTTCAAGAACCGGTGGTTCATGGACTGTGTTAGTGACAAGGCTTGACGGTCCTTGGGTGAGGGATCCTGGCTGGTCAACAAGAGGCGCAAAAGTCACAACCGGACCTGCGAAGTCTAGGAGATCCAGGTTGCCTCCAGAGTTTCGCAATACTCTCAATAGGTTCTCTATGTACAGGTTCGTTGGCAGGTTACGAGGCACTGATTCTACCACTGTCAGTTTACACAGTGGACATTTTATCGTGCTACCTGGTTTTTTTTTTGCGAGTAAGAAAAAAAATTGTAATTATAAAGAAGAAAAATTAGGAAACTATTGTAAAATGTTCTTTTTTTTAATGCTTGAAGTATTGAAATAGTAATAAACATCGAGGGAATAAATTGAATTTTGTTTGAGTAGAAAAGACAAAAGCTGAATCGGGTAGAAGATCTCGAATTACTATGCTCACAGTACATACATATGATGGAGAAACAGAAAACTGAGGAAAAAGACAAATTTTATTATTACGTTTGAGTAACGTAATTTGTTAATTAATCAAGTCTTTCAATTGCTACCATCATTGTCCGGATATTCAAGCTGCTCTTCCAAACATTCCACACAAAATGTGTGCTGGCATGGCATCATCCGGGCTGACCGAAGTCGTTCCAAGCACACCGGACACTGGAGTAAATTCTCGATCGCTCCCAATGAAACTCTACAAGACATTTAAAAATTTGTAAACCACTGAATAATCGAAGGGACAAGATAAAAAATTAAACGTCCCTTTCGTAGACACGTGGTACAAAAATTAAAAAAGAAAGATAATTCACTGTTCTTTGCCACTCAAATAGAAAAATATATTTCTCAAAATTTCGTATTTTCCTGCTTATTCTGTGTTTCTTTTTTTTTTGCTTCAAGCTTGCCGATTATTCTTTTGAGAATTTGTATCGAGAATAATAAAAAGAAAAAGAGATTTCGAACCTCTTTCGGTTTTTTGGAGCCTCATGTTCACTTGTCCCCGGCGTTACCCGGACCTCAGCGTGTGACGAATTTTGGGTAAAGGCCGACGGAAGTTTGACCTCCGAGTTGGCCATTGGACCTAGGATAAAATCCGTCGCGAGTTCTTGCATTTCCTGCATTATAGCGCTGGACTCGTCGTTATTTTCCACGACGGTATGGGACTCCATCGATGGAGGAGGCGTCGAGGACGCCTGCCTCTTGAATACCGATTTCCACCGTAACGCCATTCTGCAAATTAATAAAAACAATCAATAAAAAATAAATCAGGGAAAATCCCTGTCGATTCGCAAATCTTGCAGAATATATAAGCAAGCGGTACTGACTTATTGTTAGGCTGTTACTTTTTATCTAATTGATTCGCAATGTCTGCTTATCGTCAAGAAACGTTGGTGCACATTGCTAAGGCATTATTGCGTGTGGAGAGCTCAAAAACTTTTACGGATTGCTTTGTTTACTGTCGTTGTTACTTTTTCATCATCATTATCAACGTTTTTGTGGCTGTAATATTATATCGGTTCTCTACGAATTTTTCGTCTGCGTCTGTATCTAAATAACTGTTCAGTTTTGTAAAAAAAGAAAAGAAAAAGAAAATACTAAGCTGATAGAACGATTCAGTTTATCGAAGAGACCGGATTTGGAAGATTGTGATTCGTGATTGTGGTAAAATCGTGACACAATTAATTTTCGAGCTCATGGAAGCTGATTATTATAGTTTTTTATAAAATGTCAAAGCGAAAATGAAATATCTTACCTTACAGTGTCGACCGTTGCCTTGTCACAAGTATTATTTGTTTATTAATTTTTCTGAAGTCATCGATATCTGTATAATTAAAATCATAAACGAAAGGGGTTCTGGTTTAGAATACCGATAATCTATTAATACTGTGAGACCGTTGGAATTGGCGAAGAAACTGACGACCGCGAGTATAGAAGATATCTTTCGATTGATAAGAATTTTATCTGATATTATACTGGTGCTAGTCGTGCGATATAATAACGAGATACACATCATCGTCGATATACTCGATCCAACGACCACCGTGTGTTGTAGGTATATAGCCTCTATCTGATTAGTTATTGATCTTCGACATTTTATTACAATCACTGATAAATATTTTATCAATTGTAGAAATTTCGAGGAGAAAGAAGCTTCGAGGTAAAAATGAAAGGGAATATATTGAACAGAAAATATGTGACTTTGTACAGCATAAGTCTCAATGAAAATAATAAGAAAATGAATTCTAGTTATATGCTCGATTTTTCATACGCTGCAAAAGTTCAAACGTGGATAAAAAATCAATATAATCGATCAAGAATCGTTATATCAGAGTTCGATTGCCAAATAGGAAATAGAATGTTGGTGCGATAAGACCGCGATTCTATAGCCAAATGATAGAAGATAAAAAGAGAAAAAAAATTTTAGAGAAAAAAAAAACATTAAATATCTAATTTTGAGGATACATTTTTTTCCAATAATATGTATAAAAATACAATTGAAAGATTTTTGTGACAAATTGTATAATGTTATGATCGAAATCATCATGTGATTTATCTTGTGATTTCTACCAAATATATATTTTTTTAAAATTACGTCATTAATCATACAGGCGAAAATTATATTGTTAACCTTTTATTTTATCATGTAATTTGTTTTATATTATATCTGATGAGTCGTACCTGTGTGATTTTTTACATATTGGTTCAAATTCACAAGATAACCATATGATGAATGTAAAAAAAGATTTCAATTCTTAAATTAAAAGAACATAAGTTAGTAAAATAAGGAACATACTCATTATTGATAAACATAAAATTAAATATAAACTAAAAACAGGCGAAATATATTGTAAGAATAATAATTTGAAACAATAATGATAACAATAAGGATAATAGTTTGAAACAAT
>JAFFZH010010472.1:0-44281 GCA_018420115.1 Euura saliciscinereae | reverse complement strand
CTCGTTTTTAATGCATATGTGGTAGAAAATAACATATGTGCCATGGAAAGAAAAAGGCCTTTGCTTCTGCTTGCTTCCGTAATCCATTGGTGCATATTATACTTTTTTTCTGGACGTTGCTTTCCTATTGTATGTGCTTGAAAGTCTCTGTCCAGGTGCTGCCACCTGCATCGAGCTTCTCACGGTCAGATTTTCCTTCATGTTCTAGTATTATATTCATGTTGAAACTTTCATTGATTTCAGTACGTTTCTTAAACGTTTTGATTTCTTTTTTTTTGTTGTATTTTTGGACTTAGGGGCTATTCATTAATTACGTAACGGTCCCGACGGGGAGGGGGGTTAAAAAATCTCTACATGCCCTTATCTCAGGGGGGGAGGGGGGGTAAAACCCATTCTTACGTAATATTTTGTAAGTCGAAGTTTAATATTAGAAATCGACTAACTGATCCTTTATTATTCTAAAAAACGAGATAGAATCTTACGTAAGAAGACGGAGGGGGGGGTTTGAGAAATCTTATGTACCCCCCCAACTGGCCCCTAAGCCTCTGCTGATCTAAACGGACTTTATTTTCAGGTGAAATACTACGACGTTCACGTTCTGGCCAAGGAATTGGAGGATGTGGTGTCGTCGATGTCTCCGCACTTCAGCAGCAACCCAGGGACTTATTATTCCGACGCATTGTTTTTTTTGTCGTTGGGTCTGCACAGGATAGCGCCGAGCGATCAGAACACGGCGGCCATGTTCGACGCGGATATAAAATTCAAAGCCGATATAAAGGAGCTTTTTGAGAAGTTTGACGAGTTTGGATCGGAGGCTTTGTTCGGATTGGCGTTGGAACTGACGCCGGTGTATCGGCATGTTTTGTACATGTACAGAAGCAAGAATCCCGGTACTGCTTTCGGGGAGCCTGCGTACCTCGGAGGATTTCCGGGATTCAACAGCGGTGTTGTTTTATTCAATTTTAAGAAATTGAGAGAGTCTAAGGAGTACGATTATCTACTCAGCAACGACAGCGTCGCTTATATGACGGAAAAATATTATTTCAAGGTTCGAAACTTTTTGGGACTTTGTCGTTAACGGTGTATTGTTTTCAGGTTCTTAGAATCGCGCTCGCCTCGGAGAGATCTGACTTTTCCCATATCGGCTCTCCCGCGGGATGAATGGCAAACAGACACTGAACTTTGATTTTCAAAGATTTTCATTTTCGAAACGCAGTTTTAGACCTCAGAGACTGAAATACGATAGCAATTGTTTACTTTTTTCCATTCTACAACTTGATCTACACTCAGTGGAAACAGAGACACAAATTTACCGCCTACTATGCCTCAAAGAGTCGATTTGTTTTGCTCTAGATCGTAAATACTACGAAATTAAACGTCGATGAACATTTTCAATGAGATTTCCTGACGGTTTTTTCTTTGTGTTTGTATCAATGCGCGATTACAGACAGAAAGATATTAGAATACAAGATTTCACGTATTTGTTGGACTGAATATGAGTCGAAATCTGATTTTTCGACTTCATTTCAGATTTATTTGAGTTTGCTAGAGTTAAAAACCTAGCGATATTGCTATTCGAACCAGGACCCGGTACCTGAATCGATATCTTTAGCTCGATGCGAATGCCATCAGCCAAACATTACAAGCTTTTCTCAAATATAATTACGAAGTACATATTTGTGTCTATAATTTCTCTATAAGCTCGAAAAGTATTCAGTTTTCATAATATAAATTTCACAAAAATTGTATTCTACGGCCTCATTCTTTCATTTCAATTGAATTCAGCACTTTTGGCTGCTCATTATAGCTGCTAGCTTCAAAAATGCTTCTGTGATGATAATTTTCTCCTGATATTTGCGTTCCAACAAAAAGAAAAAACCTCTACTCGTATTCATATCTAGATTCAGATTTTCTCTTGTGAGTTTGACAATCGAGGTTCTCTTGTATCTATAATCGTATCTCGTCACTAAAAGCTTCGATTAATTTTCCAGGGTCATCTGGGAGACCAGGATTTCTACACGATTCTTGGTATGGAGCGTCCGGAGTTGATCCACAGGGTTGACTGCGGGTGGAACAGGCAATTGTGTACGTGGTGGCAGGACCACGGTTACATGGATATGTTCGCGAATTATTCACGTTGCGATTCAAAGACAAAACTTTACCACGGTAATTGCAACACGCCGATTCCTGATTTTTAGTCGAGTATCGTATCGTACGATTCTCGTCAATCCAATGTGCAAAAAAAGAAGAAAAACAATAATCTACGTTTATAGTAGACTAGATAAAACTGTACAAAGCTAATAATTAGTTTAAATTAACTGAGATAAATTTTTATAATATTAAGACAGAAATTTTGTATAAATGAATTTAAATATAAATATAAATTTATAAAGTTTATCATCCAGCGTCTTTCTTATCTTTACCACTCAAATTTTTAATAGCTCAATAAATTATAAATAGGAAAAGGTATAGAATGATGATTGATTTTTTAATTATCTTTAATATGACTCAATAATCAGTGATAATTTATAACTTACATAAATATATATATATAGCGTACAGTGTTTTTTTTTGTTTTTCGTTTTGTTTAGTGTGATATACCTACAGTTTGAAAATTAAATAAGTGCAGCTATATAAACTAAATTTCTTGTTTTTTTACTATTTATATATGATATATTTACAGAAGGTAAGTTTTTTTTTTTTTTTAATCTTTGCTTTTAATAACGGTGTTGTTGATTATTCTTTATTACAGAGAATATTTATCATCCGTTGTGAAGAATGTCGAAATATACACAATCGCACGCAATACTATATATATATTTTTTTTGTACACTTTAAATATTTTATTGTGGTACAAAACAAAATATCGATTAAGTTTATCTGCTTTTTGACAAATTTTTCACACAAATATCGTCAAAGAACAAAATAATAATTGTGCGAAAGTGAATATTTTCACATTATCATAGTCAGAATTCAATGTTTATTTAATCGTCTGGAATATTATGAAATTATTAGTTACGAACCACGCCAGTTCTCACCACGAATAATAATAATAATAATTGATCCACCCTCAAGTGTTTATTATAGTTCAAAATATATTTAATAATGGTAATATTTTTATAACTTCCATTTTTTTTTCCGTGTCAATAATTATAATAATAAACAAAGAAAAATGAAAAAAAAATAATGACGCTTTGGTAGTACTAAATAATATTAATAACAATAATCATAATAATAATATAAACAAAATAATGGCGCTTGTCTCTCGCTCTAAATACACACAACGGAAATTACCTTTTTTTTTCTTTTTTTTTGTTTATAGTAACTATATGCATACAGTAATTTTATACGAGGGTATTCAAATTACAAGTTAATTTCTCCTGAAGAGTAACACGTTACACCGAGTATTTTTTTATTTAATTACTCTATTTTCTTTTGAATGAATGAAAAAAAAGATGAAAAACGAAGAAAATCTCGCATCATCAAATTATAATCGTTATAGACATGACTAAATTACACACCAGCAGTAGCACCTGAAGTAAAAAAAAAAAAATCTACATACATTATTTAGTACGAAAATAATGAATAATTTTTTACACACTTTTGAATTTTTTTTTTTTTCAGACTTCAAACTGAATATTTAACAAGAAAGAAAAATACGGAATTATTTTCGTGTTTCGAGAATATCAGAAAACAAAAATGTGTGTAAAACTATTCAACTTTTTTTTTTTGGAGTACCGTAAGAATTTTACTTCGTCGATCATTTTTAAAACTATATCGATATAATATAATCTGTATGAGTAAATTTATATGATCTGTACACCATGTTTGGTTTTTTTTTTCGTACATAAATAATAGACGTATTAATTTACAAACTCTCGACGGAAAAAGATAGGCATCAATAGTTTTTTTTTTTTAACTTAAATGTCCTCTTTCTTATAGATTTTTGGATTTATGGATAATGGATAATTTATACATTATATAACAAGATTCAAAATAACCCAGCTCTTGAATCTGTTTGATAAATAATAATAATAATAATAATAATAATATTAATTAATAACGATATTTAATAATATCTGAGCAAAATTATTTTATAGTGCCAGGTTGGTGTTTGTTTAGCTGCGTACAGATCGCGATCCTGCAGGGGCCATTCCGACGACGTTTGTATTTCTTCGTGGAACCTGGTTTAAATAATGAAATATCAAATAAAATTCCATGACTGAACGATCAGGACGTTCCACATAAAACACCTTTCGACCCCAAAAACTACGAAATTCGAATTTTCATAAAAATTTGTAGAAATTATTTTCACCAGTTGGAATGAACTTTCGATTTCTTTATATGATTAGATGAAACTTTGTCTCAATGAAATCGTACAAAATAATTCACAAATAATGTAATATAATTTTATACCTCATAAAAGTTTGTCTAAATTTGAGAACTTTCATAAAAAATATAAACTGAGGAATAAAATTTGATCGAATTATATGAAATTATATATTGAAAGAATGTTCTGAAATTGTAGAAGAAAGAATAAATCAATCAACTTATAGTTTGTTTAATTTTATGTCGTTCAAAATTCTTATCAATCTACAATTTAGCGAAATAAGAGTCTCACCCTACTGAAAATTTCCAGGTGGGAAATCCATGTGGAAATCCTATGTTTATCTCCATGGTTTCCCATCGGAATTTCGAACTGGGAATCTATGGGATTCCATGGGTTCCTATGTACATCTACATGGTTTCCCATCGGAATTTCGAACTGGGAATCTATGTGATTCCATGGGTTCCTATGCACAACTATATGGTTTCCCATCGGAATTTCGAACTGGGAATCTATGAGATTCCATGGGTTTCCATGTATATTGAATGTGGATTCCTATGTTTACTGAAAATATCCAGGTGGAAAACCATTCAGAATATCACATGGATTTCCCTAGTGGTTCAGTCCGGATTCCTATGTAGATACCCATAGATTCCTATAGGGCGTTATTTGTGCATTTACAGAAAAAAAAAGTCACTCCCAGTCGGGGATTTGAACCCAAGACCCTAATTTCCGTAGACTATTACCTTACCACTGAGCTATCGAGCTACTTGAATATCCCTGGATATTCCACAAACATATTGAATCGTTAATGACGGACACTTGAAATAAAATAAAACATACCTATGTGGATAGTTCATGGATTGTTATGGCAATACTGTAGAAATTCCATGTGTCATCCAGTGGATTTCCTATGATGGTTTCCATGAATTTCCATGGAAAATCAATGCAAGATATACTATGCTATTCCTATGTAAAACCATGTATTCCCATGGAATATCCACAAGAATCTACTGCAAATTTACCTGGACATCCATAGATTCTTCCACGTGGATTCCAAGAAGGGAAATCTATGAGTGGACATGGGATTAGTATATTATTTCCACCAGGATTTCTATAGTACGACCACAATTCATCCAGTGGATTTCCTATGAAGGTTTCGATGAATTTCCATGGAAAATCAATGAAAGGTGTACTATGCTATTACTATGTAAAACCATGTATTTCCATGGAACATCCACAAGAATTCACTCCAAATTTATCTGGATATCCATAGATTCTATCACATGGATTTCAAGAAGGAAAATCATGGATTTCAAGAAGGGAAATCCACGGGTGGACATGAGATTTAATATATAATTTCCACCAGGATTTCTATAGCACGACCACAAGTCATCCAGTAGATTTCCTATGACAGTTTCCATGGAAAATCAGTGCAAGGTATACTATGGTATTCCTATGTAAAACCATGTATTTCCATGGAACATCCACAAGAATCCACTCCAAATTTACCTGGATATCCATAGAATCTATCACATGGATTTCAAGAAGGGAAATCTATGGGGGGACATGAGATTAATATATAATTTCCACTAGAATTTATATAGCACGGCCATAAGTCATCCATATGGATTCCCCATGATTCTGTACGTTCTATGGTTTCTACATAGGTTTCCATCGTTTCCATGGAAATCCATTGACATTTCTATGGATTTCCACCTGGAAATTTTCAGTAGGGCAATGATTACAGTATCACTTATTTCGGTGTGAAAAAGTATAGTTTCTTAGAATTCTAATTTCCAGTCAAGAAAAATCGTTTAAATTAGAAGAAGAAAAAACCTGCCAATGGTTTCATAATAAATGAATCAATCACATAACGAAACTTACGCGTTTCAGTTGATCAGTTCCAAAATTTCTAATGGACTCGAGCAGCTGGTTCCTGTCGTCAGGTTCAGCAGCAGGCATTGACTTTGGTCTAGTATTAGATTTATAATTGGTGGTCTTGAGCGTGACGCCGGTGATAACGGGCATAGTTGGAGGTTTCGGTACGCCGTTGGTGTCTTCGACCCTGACGTGCACGGTTTTTCTGAGTCCATTTTGGTTTGGTACGTAGTTGCCGTTGGATATGTCACCGATGGCGATTCTGTTGACGTTCGCACTACGTTTTTCCTCTTCTTCACTGACGACCGACTTGAACCCCTTGACGACAGGCATCAGGGTCCCGCGGCTCGTCTTCCTGGTCGCCTCCTGAAAACCGTTCCTGAAGTTGCTCGCAGCTCGCATCTCCTGGCCAGAACCCAACGGCTTGTTTATCCTCGCGTGGACCAAGTTCTCTGGCTCCGCATTAGAGGAGTTGAAGCTGTCCCTGCGAACGGTGAACTTGGGTCCAGAATTCTCCGGCTTTCGAGGGTAGCCTCCGTACTTTGGTATCGGTGCCGAACCAGAGTTCTGATCTTTGGCGAAGGCCTGTTTCAGGTCTTTGAAACTCATGGGCCTGGTGTCGACGTCGTCTTTCTTCTCTGGGATCTCATCCCTCCGATCTCCACCCCCGAGGATTCTCTGCAAATCCTTGTCTCCGTCCCTCGAAGGATCGACAGCGATCGAAGCGGGCCTCCGGAACCCTCCGTTGCTCTGGGCTCGCAGGACCTTCGCTAGTTCGTTGGGCTGCTCCTTGGATTCCTTTTCGAACCTCGACGTCACCGAAGATTTTCTCAGCAACGTGGTCGACGAGTTTTGGAGTAGGACCGTCGTCGTGCCGGAGGTCTTATTCACTGCGACGGTGGACGATCTCTCCTTGTTAACCGACGGAGTCTCCTTTCCTGACGTTTCGGTACTCCGACTTGTTTCCACCTTGTAATCACTGTCCGGTTTTATTTGGACTTTAGTAGTTCGAGATCGGTCCGACCAGCTGCCCAAGTCGATGGCCGGTGGTCCTGCGTAAGTGTAGCGTTTGGTGGCCGGTTCTTTGGGCTGAGACACTGGAGGAGTCTGATCAACGTTCGTCTCACGATTTGGAGACGATTCTTCGGTTTTGGGAACAGCAGCTATCACCCTGAGGAATTGTTGCGTTGAAATAATGCCAGGTGGTAAAAAATTCAACGATTTGTGTTCAGGGTTCTTACCTCGTTTCCTCTGACGGATTGGAAGCAGATTTCTCCTGCACTGCTACCGTGTGGGTTGAAGAGCTCCGCTGAATTCCTTCCAGCTGGGGTAAAATGCTCTTCAGAACCTTCGAACATGAAAGAGAATTAAAGGATTGTTGGCAGTACAATTGAAAATATGTTGTTACCACTCCACTTCATGTTCAGAGAGTATGAGAATATGAAAAATGAACAAAGGCGATGAACGTAGGAAGAAGAACTTCTTCTGGACCCTGAATAGAAGACTCCACGACGTTCGTCTTAAATACATTGAATTTATTTCATTCTGTTTCATGATGTTTGATCGAAATCTGCATGTACTTGATCGCCAAATTTAACTTGTGAATGTCATATGACAAATTATAGCATAAATTATCGAGTGTAATGCAAATCAACATCTTGTGTTTTGGCAAAGTAGTTGATTTGGAAGCACATGCAAATTTTCGTCTTGACATTGTGTGACATTCAGATGGACATTACCGAAAAAAAGTCTATGGACATACTTGAGCAGATTGTAGCTGAGTTTCCTTATCCGGCGTTTCGTGTTTCTTCAAGATGTCATCCCTCCACTTGGAGAACTTCTGGTTACCATTCGTCTCTTCGGCTGGGGGTGCGATTTCTCCTTTCGGAACCATCGAATCGTCGCCCTTGCCAATTTCAACCGCGACGATCTTCGGTTTTTGAACCTCGACCGAATCCGCCCTGGGCCTCGGTTTAGTGGCTATCGATATCTTGATGTTGGAAGACTCCATGTGTTTATCCTCGGGGATGAAGGTGTTGATTTTTTCCTCTGCTATCGAAACCGGGGGCTGCGACTCCGTCGCCCTTCTCACTTCCTCGACGATGACGCCCGTCGGTTTCGAACCAGTCCCGGGATTCTTCCTGCCGAGTGGAGCCTCGACCTCGCGAGATTTCACCTCGTCGAATATGTCGACGTTCTTCGGCCTCGAGTACGTCGTGATGACAAAATTGGACAAGGTGTTGTCGACCGGGGCTACGGTCGGCGTCGAAGAGGCTTGAGAGCCTCTCCTGGACTCTGAAGAAGTCACGGAAACGGTCCTCGGCCGGACTGCAGGCTCTTCAGGGCGGATCTCGACTCTGTTTGGTCTAGCGGCTTCCGCAATTGATTTGGGACCGTCTTCGGGGACGAAGAGAGTCTTTTTCGCCGGAAGTTCGACGACCGCGTTGTCCCGGAACTCAGACGGCGGTTCTGGGATCGGATACTCCCAGTCTATGGTGGATGGTGGCTGGTCGTCGGTGTTCGCGTTGGTATTTTGGACCTGTTTCACAACCTGAGTTTGTAGAAAGTCAGTACCGTCCGTTTCCGTCGATGCAGTTTCGAAAGAGCCGACGTATCCTTCGATATTTTCGGATCGCGGTTTGGCTTCATTGACTCCATCGTCTTGCGGTTCATCCACGCACCTTTGTGCGGTCGATAGAGGGACGCGATCGTTAGCTGAGGACGTTTCCGGTGACCGTAAAGATTCGGAAAGCGTGTCGGACACTTTTTTCAATAAATCCGAAGTGGACGTTTCTGCGTTTCCATTCAACGATACACTTTTTGTTTCCTCCTCGGAGTCTAAAATTATAACGAGATGATAAAATAACAAAAAATATTCATCGGTACGCACAATGAATCAGCAGAGCACAAAGTAGAGAGAAAATTGCCAGATTTGGATGAGAATCTATGTTCCACTTGACACAAATTAAGTTCTGTAAAAATGTGTATATTTGTCCAAAAGTGGTAATTAGGCTGTGTCGAAACATAAATCGACAAAGTTTCAAAGTAACTGTCCTGGCTTGATAGACTCTGACTTGATGAAGACATCAGGAGACATCAGCATCGTCTACTTTTTAACGATCCTAAAGTCGTCTTCGTGGAAGATGGAAAATTCGGAACCCTATTGGCCTGTTCATAGACAGGGTTTTTCTCTTCATTCCGGATGTTTTATTCTTCCTCATCATCTCATGTTCGAGTGAAAACTGATATCGATTTTGTTTCGAAGCCTCAAATTGTGTTGATTGACTCGAACCCCACTAGAGTTAAGACTATGTTCTACTGTTTGTTAGTAATGACAAATAATTGAGATTCAATGTTAGTAAGACATGCACCTGGTTGCCCCAGCCTCCAAGCAGTAGACCGAGTAGCGTCGTTCTGGACAGCCCGTAAAAGGTCTTCCCGTTCCCAAGTGATGGAGGTGGTCAAAAACGGTGGTAATTTCGGAGCACCGTTTCTCGTTAGAATTTTGGACCTCGTTCCCGACATGGTTGCGTCGTTCGGGGCCAATCGCAACCTATCGTGTCTCTTTGAGCCTGAATCATATTTCGAGGATTCCGGAACCATTCTTCTCGCCAAATTCGGGTTCATGGCGAAGGTGAAATCCCCGGATCTGGAAGTGAGGGGCCTTCCGCTACCCTCGAACGTGTTTATCTCGAAGTTGTTCAGTTCGGAATGGCTTCTGGCGAGGTTCGCGAGCTTTGGAAAGTTCCTGGACCGTTCGAACATCTCAAGGTCCCCCAATTCCAGTTCGTCGTCGGTCCCGTTGTTCGCCACTTCGTCAACGGTCACACTAGGCGAACCAATTCCATGTCCCTGTTGATAGTCGCTCTCCAAAATCGACTTTCCGCCACCGAACGACACCTTCGACGTTAAACTGTGCTCGCGATCCTCGTCATCCGGATCAGTCGAGACCAGCTTACTGGCGATTTCCGGGCTAACGAAACGTTCGCACTTTGGTATCGTCGATATAACGGCACAGGATCTTTTCCCGTCACTGATCTGCGCCTTCGTTTCTTCCGTCCCAACCGTCTTCTCGACCTTTATCAACCTTCGAACGTTTTGTCTCATTATGAGATTGTCGAAGATTCTGTCGGTCGGCGTTCCAACCTGCGGGTTTTCGTCGGGTTTCTTCACTTCCTTCGGTTCCTCGATATCCTTCTTCTCTGTTCTTTTCGAAACAGTTTCCGGATTTCGCTCCTCGTCCAGTTCCGAACTTGAAAGTGTTTTTCGTCTCGGTTTTTTCGGTACTTTGACCTCAGATTTCAAATCCACGAAACGTGATATCGGACTCGGAGACCGATCTTTGGGTATCGGTTTCGGTAATACGACGTCGTTTGGCTCAATCCCATCGACGTTCTTATCGATTTGACTAATTCTAGGGACAACAGGCGGGTTTTTTGTTCGCAGAGTTTTGGGAACTGGCACGGATTGAGCGACACTTTCCAGCCTACTGACTGCTCCTCTGGGTTTTGGAACGGGAACGTCTACTCCAGCTGGTTTAAAAATAGTTTGAAGAAAGAAAAAAGGAGAAAAAAGAAAAGAAAGAAATAGAAAACAGGAAGGACGGAGAAAGGCTGAAGATAAGAGTTACCATTTCCCCACAGAAAGTGTTAGTGCAATTAAGCGTAAAAAGCAGAGGACTAAGTCTACCAGTGACAAACTGCAGGAAGTGGGAGCGGAAGAGCGGTTCCAAAATTACAAGCATGCGGACGAGGTGACGTTCGTCTCGTCTATCCGACGAGTCAGCCACGCTACACGAATTCACCGACCCTACTTTCGAGTATGGAATTCAAACGTATCAAAAAGTTGTTCCAATTCTCGTTCGACTCTTGTCGACTGACCAGCCCCGGCGGTGGCGGTTTTAAAATGCTTACTTTCCTCTCCAATCTACGCGATTCGCCACCGTGCTTCAGGTCTATCGGAAGCGACGGAAGCGCCTCGACGCTCTCAGCCCCGGGGATGACGAGACTAGAAATATCGGCCTGGACATTTTCCGGTTTAGTCGAGATCGCGAATATCTGTAAATTGCTCAGCGGAAACGGAGCCGGACTCTCAGTCTCACGGGTAGAAATTCTCGGGTCTCTGTGCGACTTTGCGAGATTAAAATCGCCCAGTTTCGCGAGTACCTCGTCCTCCGGGTATCTTGGCGTGCAGTGAAAGCTCCGCGACGAAGCGAGCTCGAAACTGTTCGATATTCTGGTCTCTTTGAGCTTCTCGGTGCTCTGGAAGCTCAGACTCTGCTTCAGCAACCTGACCTGACACTTCTCGTCGCAAATGTAGTTACCGGTGTGCGATCTCTTCGGGCTAAACCTACTCTCTAAAATTCCGCAACGCGGCATGTTCTCCAGGTCCGTTTCCGGCAGGGAATCAATGTCTGGGCACTTCCGGACCCTTCGCAAGTCGTGGAACGGAGTCTGACCTCGACTACAGTGGGAATTAAAACTCTGGGACTTGATCATTTCCGATTTTACCGAACGATCGTGGAAACTGTCGTTCAGATCCACGTTCGCCGACGATCTCGCGAGAAAAGGACGCCGCGGTCGCGCCGTCACCTCGCCCTGGAGCTCGACAACCTCCTCCAGACTTTCTCTGGACACGAAACTGTAAGAGGTTGCGTTCTCCTCAATGCTGCTTCGGCTGCGGACTAGCTTACCTCGTTTTTGCCTATTGTCACTAGGGGTTTCTACGACAGGAACGACGGCGACTTCGGGTATCGGGACACTGGGGGGAGCTTCGTGTGTCGATTGGACAGACTCCCGTCTCTCGGGGTCCGTTTTGGTCTCTGGTGCCGTCGGGGGCTCGTCGCTCGTCGCCTTCGGTTTCGGTGCCACCACGAGGTCGGAAGGCTCGGCATCCGAGGTAAACGATTCTTCGGAATCGACGATACGCTCCAAGGCCTGCGTCGATATCGCGGATGACAACGGCCTGGGAGGCGGCGGGGCAGGAGCCGCTTTTTTCTTCCTCGGGCCTCCTGTGAAGTGGATGAGAAATTGAATACGCGGTCAGTCAATTCCAAGTTCGAGCACGTCTCGGTAATCAATCGAAATGATCTCGAACGGAGACAGCTGTCCTGATGAAGTTCGATTAAATTTCACTTTTATACATGCGTCGAATGGGAAGGAAAGAGCACAAAGTTCACTTTCTACTACCTCCCCAAGTAGAAATTGACTCTTAATGTGGAAAACTAGCCAGAGCCCTACTAGACCCCTATTAGGCCCCGGATAGTTTGTTTCGTTTCTATGATTTTTGATAATCCCAATAAGTAGAAATTTACTTTCATTGGGGAAAACTATCCTCCAGAGCCCTACTAAGCCATAGACTCTCGGAAAACTTAATGGGGAAAACTAGCCAGAGCCCTACTAGACCCCTATTAGGCCCTGGATAGTTTGTTTTGTTTCTATGAGTCTTGATAATCCCAATAAGTAGAAATTTACTTTTATTGGGGAAAACTGTCCAGAGCCCTACTAAGCCATAGACTCTTGGAAAACTATCCAGGGCCTAATGGGGCTCTAGTAGGGCTCTGGATAGTTTTCCTCGATTGAGAGTAAATTTCTACTTGTGTCAGAGACAGAAGAAATCAAGGAATCCACTATGCAAGCATTGAAAACCCTTCCAGATAGGTTTTTCAATTTCTGTATATCGATATCGCGCATTTGCCTTTCTCCTACGTGGAAAATGATCTGAATCATTTTTGAAGATCTTGAAATTCCCCACAAAAAAACTCTGATCAACTTTTCGCGTCAAACCAACAATTTGGAAGATATAGAGGCTCGAAAATCAGATGTTACTTAATTAGGCCGTTTGAGCATGCGCCGGCGCATGGAGGATGCCTCTGCGCATCGGGCACTTAGACAGCGTCCATGCGCGCGCACGATGTCCAGAGAGGAACCACTGTACGAGTCACAACCTCTTGAAGGTTGGAATGATTTCCTTAGCTATTCTTCAATGATAAAACGGTCTTTCAGTCATCTTCTGCCTTTGAATTGGAATTTTGCATCGAATTTTTCTGCCAGTTTTTTCGTTTTTGTTAAAAATTACAATGACAAAAGTTACAAGCAATTTAACTTCCGCGTTTTCGCTATATATGTAATACAGAGTGAATGCTTAACGACTAAACAGTCTGAAGTTGCCAAGAATAAAAAAATGAGCTTCCAGATCGTTAGCATAAGTGACGTCACAACGTAGTAATTTTCGATCCGTCCTATTTCCTTCAATTTTGTTTCAATTAAAAAAAGAAAAAACACGTCCTAATTATTTTTTCACAAACTACTAATATAATATCCCAAAAAAGTGTTTATCTCAGTTCAATCTCACCTGCAGAGCTGAGTGACGAGTTGCTCGTGACCCTTGCGATTCTCGGTGCTGGTTGGACCGCGGCTAGGTTACCCAGACTCTTGCTGGCCTGTGAGCTTTCCGCCAGTGTCCTAGCCGGTGACTCTTGAGTCGGTAGCAATCTTCCCCTTCGCGGTAGTGTTTCCGGTACTCTGATGTTCGACTCTGGATTATCGCTGAGCACAGAGGCTTCATGATATCCCGAGCTGTCGCTGCTGTTTCTGCTGTGGCTGATGATGATTCTCTCAGCCCCTTCCCTCTCCCTTTCCCTCAGGGTTTCCTCCGCTTCTTTTCCGCCGCTGGAGTTCGAATTCGAGTTCGAGTTCGTCTTTGGTTCCGGTCCGGGTTGAGACATTGGGGGTTTCGGCGCCGGACGTCTTTTGCGCTGTGGTCTAGTCGGCGCCGTCGGTGCCTGGGGACTCGCGCTCCTTCCGGTACCGTCGCTCCGCGTCGGTGAGACGCTCCTTTCGCCGAGGCTATCGGTGCTCAGTGAGCTCTCTTTTGATTTTTTGAACGCGAAACCGAACACGCTTTGCTTAGCGTCCTGGCGACGCCTCTCCTCTTGACGCTGCAGCGCCATTATGTCCTGGGAACTCAGAGACGAACCGAGCGATCTTCGCTTCGGACACAGCGTAACTTCCTGAAGATGGTAGTCCTGCAGCGACAGAGAGAGGTCCAGCGTCTCCTCGATGTTCGCTTGTTTAGAAAAATTGGCTATCTTTAGTTTCTCACAATCAATATCGTTTAAAAAGGACAGAGAACAAAAAAAAAAAAAAACGATAATTGAATAATTTTGGAACAGGATGTTTGCCATCGCTGTTACTGTTCTTGACTGACTGTTGACAATCGCCGGAGGCAAATTCTCATTTTCATTGGAATAATAGACCATTGTGAAAGAATGTGATTTGAAAAGAATAGATCTTAAGATGTTGGTTAGAAAAAAAAATCGATCTTATACTGTAAAAAAGAACAAACACAAAAAAAAAAACGTGTCTATTGTTTGATTCACAATTAGAATGAGTACGTGAGCGTCATGGAATTCCTTCCGGCTAATTGGATTCCCCCTAGCTACTGATCTCCGGGGCTTCGGAAGCTTCACAAATGCACGAATAGAGCGTGAAGCCAATGTTGCGAAAATAAAACACGTGATTTTTTTTATCTCCCTTTTTTCTTTCACTACTACCTTCATCGATATTTAAAAGTTTCAACACTCACCAGGATGGCATAGCTCGTATTTATTACGGTCCAAGTTCTTCTCTCTGCACACTTCGTCGAGAATTTTACCAAGATTCATTCTAGAACTGACTCTAGAAACGTAAAGTTGATTCCTTGGCAAATGAACCTGGGGAAAACAATAAAAAAAAGACTGGGTTCTGAATTTCTATAAACCAATAGAGGAATTTTAAAGTACCGCGACGATGTGGCGTTTTCTCATTACCTGCAATCGAAACGTAGTTTCGAACGGTTGATTAACATGCCTGGCCTTCATCGGAACGAACGTGCCCTGCTTCGGCAACAGCTTAACCTGCGATCGAAGGTGGAAACAAATCAGAATTCACATCGTCGATTATTATAACCCCGTCTTCGTCTGCAATGGCGATGCGAGGATGAAGACGGATTACGAATTAACGTACAAAAACTCAACTTATATGTATAGAAAGTGAGGATTGCGTAATCCGCGAATATTATTACCTGCAAGGCGTCCAGAGCCCCAATCGGAGTGTTTGGATGATGGGTCAAGACTAGCCCGTGTTCGCCGATCGCCTCAAGGGTGTAACTCGAAGCGGACAATTTTTGCGATGTTGCAACTTGGACGAGCAGGTCCATCATCGGCGTGCTTAAAGGTTGAAGAGAAACGCTCGTAATGATAGGTTCCAATTTTGATTCGAATTTTAATTTATTTTCTTCCTAACGAGGACGTAACGGAGCCAGAGGCTCGTGTTCATCCATCTTTACGTAATCGGTTATCCGCGTTATATACGCGTATCTGAAAGTATATGCTACGAGCTGTACAGCATTGCGTCGAGACGTTATGCAATTACGAGATCTCGAGGTATGTCTATTTATCAGAGGTCTAGCGATGTATGTACTGCAGGATCGGAGAAATAGTATCTCTGACGTCTTTCGTGTCTCTCGTATGTCACTCGGCTAGCCGATAAAGTATGAAGGCTCGCACTTCTCAGGGCCCAGGGCTGGTAGCGATAAAGGGGCCCAAAGTAAGTGAGAACGAGTTTCTTACTCCAAGAAGTGATTGGGAAAAATCAATTATTGATCAGTAACTACATCAAAAGTCGTTGCAATGGGTTCTAATTCCAATTGGAGTACAATTTGAAGCGATTTTTCACGATATCGAACAGATTTGAGAAAAAAAAGATATTTTGGAAGTGCGATTAAAAGAAGTGACTATAATAGTGAGAAAAGTGACTCGCTACCAGCCAGCCCTGGGGGGCCTAAAGTATAATCGGTGGATAAGACACACTGTCCCCTTTCGGACCCTGAATCCACGTCCGCCAATAGCGGAGTACGTACAATGTTTATCTACTTTCTAAAGAATCAGGCGAGTAACACGCGCTGCAAGTAATGCTCGTTCAAAAACCTGCACAAGTTTTCTCCGTTTCACCGCTAAACGTGTCAGCTGATGACCATTACCAAGCGGTGTAGACGCACGCACACGACGGTAAAAAAGACGGAAGGTCAAGTTCACCGGTGATCGAGTGAAACTGCGCTTTTGTTTTGCGTGTTAGTTATTGATACGTAGGGTAGATGAACCATTTTTGGCCATCTTGGTACCGTCTTTGGCTATCAATCGGCATCGATTGCGCACCGAGGAAACATTTTATTTGTAGTTGAATTCTTAAAATTGAATATTTTTTAATCCTAGTGTTCAAATTATAGGCAAAACTAACACGTTTCAAACCATATATTCGTGAAATATTTTCTAAAAATTCTGTATGAATACTGACAGATATAATCAGGCCCAAAAGGGTGTCTATAGTTCATCAATTTTGGAAAATAATCGAAGAAATAGTTGATTGAATGAGTTTATAATTAAGTGGGCTAATAGTTATAAGAAGTTTGATGCAGTCTTTATGGAAAATTTTAGGTTTGATTAGGTAATAGGTAAATTAAATCAATGATTTATATAGTTAAATTCAAAGTGGCCACTCGATCATTCCGCTCACAGAATTTCTTGACTGATATCATTATTTTTCCCTGATATTTTGATGTACGATTCGAGCAGAAACGACTAAAAATTGTAATCACCTAGTTCACCTAGTTTCTAATGGCAGATGAAAATAAAATCGTCGAGAAGAAGAAGAGAAAAATTATGACGGTCAATTTCTTGGTCAAAGTTTTTAAAGTCCGTGGATTTTATGAAATTCCCTGACTTTTCCCTGATACACGAAATTTCCTGATATTTCCCGGATTTTCGTTATTTTTCACAAAATTCGGTTCAACTCAAAGTTTATGGTGGACCAAATATAGCCCTCACTTAAATTTGTTGATAATTAAGGGCAATCTTAAAAGATAAGGTTTCGCCGCCGTTTGTCTTTAAACTCTTCGGTGGTCAAATGGTTTTTTCACCAATTAGACTTCACTGACATGTAATTCGCTCTTCAATATTCACCCTTCTTCTTCTTATTGAAGAACGAAAATATTTTTATAGGTACTTAAGAGTCCCATTATTCGCTTCTGGAACAATTTTATTTTACAAGCAAGTAACGCGTGGGGTGAATATTCACCCCCGTCAGTACTTTGAGGGTTATAGAAAAAATAAGTTCGTACTTCTAGGGTTGAAGAATCGTATTTGGCTCAGACAAAATTACGCCATATAAAAAAATAGCCATTTTAACTATATGAACAGACTGTTCTCTCGGTGTGTGTGTGAAAATAGCGATGACCAAAATGGTAAAAAAAAAGGGAATAACGCACTTCAACAATCGAATACATTTCTTTATAACGAATTGATTACTGAAAAACTGTATCTAAATGTTAGTATTCGAATCATTTAGTTCGTTAGTATTTATTTGCCCTACAGACGATCCAGATTTTACCAGAATTTTCGACTTTAAAGTTGAATAACAGTTTTCAAAGGTGTTTAAATGACAGTTTTGTATTCTGACAACTGTTTCGCAACTTATTTCGAAGTTATTTCATAAAACTTCAATTAGTCACAGAATTGTCTGTAGTGAGTCGATCAAAAAGGGTGCTTCTACCCTAAAATATGGAAAAGAAGACAGCGCAATGCTTTTGCGGTCACCTTCTGGCCACTACGACCCTCCTCGCGTTTCCGTTTGAGGTACGTCGCTGATGACCGTTGTGGTGATGATTGTGGTGACGATGATGGTTCCTGTGGTGCGAATCACCGTCGTAATTCTCGTCGTCATAGTCGTCGTCGTTCCGGGGCGGAAGCTGCACCAGGAGCTCCATATTTCCGGCCAACATGTCCGCGGGGGTGTCCTCCGTCACGGTCAAACCCATCCTAGACTGAGTTACCGCTGAGGCAGCTGCGGTAACAGAAGAGTAAAATAAAATAAATCGACTTTAGTGACTTTGGAAGTGAAAATGCAGCATTGAAATACTTCGGCGTCATTGCGATGACGCGAAATCAGTCCGTAGCATCGCGAATTTGTGGAATGAGTCAGACGCGCATTCGTTGAATTAGAAACCCGGCCTTCAGTGTTTTTTTTTTTTTTTGGTTTTTTTTTCACCCTTTGAACGGAAATTTATTTTAACGTTAAAAAAAAAAAACACGGTGGCAGATGATTGCGTCGATTTGATATTGGGAAAGGAGAGACGCGGTTGGTATTACTATTAGATCGAAGGGAATTGATTTCTCGTCTCTATGTCTACTCAACTATACAAGATTTCTTCGTCCATATAATTGGCACCGGTCATGAAAGCGTGTCCGTGCGGTGCCATTTGGCACATTTTCACCATAGAATGTAGATAATAGTATAATAATACGTTTGCTTCCAGTTCTTATCCTATATGAACTGCACTTCGAATCCTATCTTCTTATTCTATCTGTATTTTTATTCTTATCGTAGCTTGCAAAGTTTTTATCTGGTAATTACTTTACTTCATATAATTAACATTTTTGTTCGCTTTTATTATGTTTTCTTATTCTGAGCTTGCTTTACATACATTTTTATGAAACTTAATACAGAAATTTCTAACAGTGTATATTTCTGCACAGAATTTTTATCATTTGCCCTACGGTCCACAATAAATGATTTCCACCCTACTATCTTCTTCTTCTTAAGAAAAAAAAATCGATCACTAATCATAATCATTTTCTCTCTCACACGCGGCTAAAACCTCCGCAGTATTTCATCCCACAACCGGAGGTTTGCATCGTAAACAACGAATCATCACACCCACAGTCATATATGTGGGCCGTCTTTCTTCGGACACTACTCATTAAATTCCATCCTTTTTACGCACCGACCCGAAGGACGCCCAAGGACGTCTGCGGACGAAGGACGTGCGAGGGATACAACAGCGTCCAGAGGACGCAAGGAGGTCAAATCATTCGAGAATACCGATTATGCGTCTCTTATTGGTGAAACTTTATAGTCTAAGCGGTACACCCCGCGTGATTGTGAAGATAACCGCTTATTACTTTGTGCATACGTAACATGACCGCCAGCTCGGCCATCGGCACACCTGCAGCGGTCTGCTTTCATTGCGGAAGGCATCGCTCGCTCTTCGCCGGAGGGACTCGTGCGGACTACGGAACGTACGTAACCGGTGATTTCGACGCTCGCGTTATACGTCATGTAGGCTCGAAATCGGTGAAAGAAAAATCCCTGACTGAAATTCGAAGGAATCAGTGGTTATTCGAGTACGAATACTTCTTTATTTATCATGAACACACGAGTTTCGCTACTATTTTCATCATTGATCATCAAAAAAATAGTACCTATAACAAAAATTTTCATCACAAACGCCCGTAAAGTCCGATTACACGCACGCTTGCGTGCGTAAAATCGAACTTTACGCACGGCGTGCGGAAAACTCTTTTTTTTGTACCGCCATAATTTTTTCATACCATTTTTCTGATTCCTTGTCTTTTCCCTGACCAGTGGCCACCACGTAGTGGGAACGTGCGCTGCACGGTATAACTTCACTCGACGATAACGCGTGGGTGAGAATCATGATTCCGTAACGTGTCCGCCGCCGCAGGTACAACATTCGTACACGTGTGAGTCCCCCGGGTGAATGTGAGATTCTCGTATTACGTTCACGACCGCGGTGAGAGGATACACATAACCGTTCATGCTAGGGAATTATTCGAGCAGGACTGCGATGAGAAATCGAGAGAATTTCGTACCCTCTGATTACGTTGTCACTGATATCATATGTAACGTACGATCTTGAAACTGGATCGAGATCGGCGATAAGACGAGTTTATTTATATCGACAGAAAAAATAGTTGATAAATCGACACACCCTTTCTAATATATACGTAATTATCTGCGTATATGTATTAATACGGTTATGCAATTGTACTCACGATTTCACGTAAGGATTGTGAACTGGAGGGGATATATTTATATATTCTTCGCTTAAGGATCGAGTGACAAGCGGTTTCACGCAATTTCAAACGAATTGGAGTCATGTCAGGCCACGTAAAAGCGATTACTAAGCGATTTTAAATGGTCTGATGTCACTTTGACCGATTTCAAAGTGTTAGTACAGGAATTTAGAAAAAAAAGGATCTTTAGGTAATTTCAAAATCATTGAGCGACTTGAAATGATTATTAGCTTTTCTCAAATCATGTTTTTCTTGAAAATTGCTGGTTTTTTAGTTTGAAGAATTCAGCAATTTCATTCTGAAATTTCTTCATCGAGTGAATCTACAAAAAACTTATATAGAATTTTTTAAGTTTCTTGATTATCTGAGATCTTCAAGTTTTCCTTCTAGCTGTAAAAATTTTCAAAATGATTTTCAAACAATGTCAAAGCGATTTCAAAGAATGTCGATAATTTTTTAACCATTTCAAAGCAACTAAAAAGAATCTATTGTTCAAATCCTTTTTTTTTTCTTTGTTGTTGCTATTAATTTTACTGTTTTCCGTATTTTGTGTTCTGAGATTGTTTTTTAATTTCGATTCTGGTTTTCCTGCCATTTCACCGGGGTTTCTATACAAGATGAACAAATGTCTATGGATTACGATGTGATCAAAATCAGGATGGTTTGTTATTACATCAACAAGTAATCATGATCCAAAGATATTTTATAACAGGAATCGAGTTTCATCTCCAAGTGAACATACAGTCAAATTCGACATGCAACCTCGATTTCCATCCCTGCAGTTCTCATTTTCTCTCAACTCTCAATAGATATTTATGTGGCATGCGCAGAAAGTAACTGTTTTTCGGCTCGCCAGGCAAAACCAACGGCGAGTACTGAAAACATAACCTTGCTGAACAGTTACTTTCTGCGCGCGCCCCATACAATATTTTTACGGAAAAGGCATTAATAGTCACTTTGACGCCAGTTGAGTTCCGCACGAACTGCGTATAGGAGCTGCTGTGAAAGGTAGTAGAGAGGGGGTAACCTGCGGTATAAAGACTTTATTCCGCAACTTTGACATGCGCACTTCGAACTGCGCATCAAAGTTGCGGAATAAAGACTTTATACCGCAACTTTGAACTTGGCGGTATAAAGTGCCACTTGCCGGAACGAAAACAGGCGTCAAAAAGTGACTTTTTAATGCCTCTGCCGTAAAAAATCCTTCATTGCCAGAGGGGAGAAACGAACATGACGTGTTTTGAGCCAAGTAATTTAGGAAGTCGCAAGAGTCGATTATTCATATTGTCACAACATAAACGTCGAATATGGTGTTGAGTGTAATAAAGGCCATGGGTGCGTCGCTCATCGCGTCTCAAGAGACACATTACCGGTCTTGTATGCAGATCCATACATAAAAATATACCTGGCGGCATATTAGCGCGAGGAATATATAATATAATATTTAAGCAAGGTACACGGTGTACCCATACGGTAGAAAGTGGCACGAATGCGATGTATGTGTACGTAGATACGCCCCGAATTAATACGAAAATGTCAGCTCTTCAGAGTTCAGACCCGCTAACGCAAATCTCGTCCCTGCTCCTAATTAGCCATTTGAATATCATTGGGTATATGTCTTCCGGCATGCTGCTTTCTAATGCTTCCATTACGTGTATTGAGACGTCTGTCATCGCCGCCTTTTGTGAACAACGTCGCGTCGGTCCTTGATTCAGAAAAAACTGACTAGTCACTAGTCAGCCTTTGAACTTCCCGTTACTCATTTTGTTTTCAGCTATTTTGCAAATCGGACCTCAGATTCGTTATGAGAGACCCAAAAAACTTTCGAGTACCAATTTTCATCGATATCGAAACGTTTTTAGTTTTTTTTTTTTTGCAAAATTGACCTTAAATTCGCGATCAACGTAGATACAAAAAACCACGTGATACCAAATTTCCGACCAAATCCAAAATCAAATCAGTTCTAAGTTTGTAAAAATTCACTGAATCGATTGAGCCTAATTTGATGAAAATTCGCGCCAAAATAGTCGGAGGTCATTCTCTGGACCTCAAAACGAGGAGATTCGCTGAAAACTCAACCTTTCATTTCCGGTGTGATTACAATAACTTCCTTTTTTCTCTGAAAACAGGAAAACGGTGAGACGTACCCGGCGCCACTTGGATCATAGAAAATTCGATACTCTCCGCCCGTTCGGTAATCACCGCGCAATTGATCCAACGAAGAAGATTACACCGATGCTGAGAACCCAGCGCAAGGTCATTGCCTCTGGGGCCCCAGGCTACTCACCTTCCTATACCAACCGGCCTGCTGATCCGCTGGGACCGCGACGTTCTGCAGTAAGAGTATATATGGTACCGGAGGTAAAACGGTACCACTATAAACCGCGCACTTGCGGATTTATTTACGGATAAGCCACAAGGACCATAACTGTCCGAAGAAGATGAAAACAATTCGACCCCCTCGCATGGATCGCAACGGACGTCCTGAAGTATCCTCGCGATTTCGAGTTCGCGTAATCGTAAATTCCGCGATTCTTCGTAATTGGTTCTCGGAAGTCGTGGCGCCTGATTAGCCCGAGCAGCCCGAGGCCCAAGCAACAGACAATGAAAATTGAACCGGCTTCGTCCCTTCGCCTTGTTCCAGTTTGGTGTGCGGTACGTATCGCAGAGAGAGAGCTGTTGATACACTTTCGAGCACTCCCGAATAACGTAACGTGCACCGGCCACGAAATTTTTGCACGTCATTCAGTGTCGCGATAAATTTCGCGATGTCAATGATTGGGTAACGTGGTAGCGGATAGGATCCGTCGAAATTCACACTGCGCTATATTGCGAATTGTATGGAAGAATTTCTACTCCTCTCTCTCAGTGACAATGGTTTTATGTACACCTTGTACCCATGGATGTAATTTATTTGTTACGCGTGAGAACAGGCTCCTGCCACGTACGTATAGCTGTGTTCACGCGACGGGAATCTCATTCTTAACACTTGTGTATACCGTGCGGTGAACAATGTGCACTTTTATTATAAGAACAATATTCTGCTCAGTTTCCGGCTGAGACTGCAGAGACTGAAACGCATTCTATCGCTTCAGAGATTCTCTCAGTTTTCTTTTTTTTTTTTATCTTCTTCTTCTAGCAGATATCAAAAATTGCAAATCTTCTGCCCCCAGAACACAATTGTGACAAAATTATCAAGTGAAGAGATTGACTGTAATCAAAGTAAAAAATTATAATGAAATGGCTTGTATTCAATATTTCGTATAATTAAACGTTTTCAGATGTATGATAAATTTTCTGCTCTCTTTTATCATAGTCAACGAGAATCATTAGAATAATTATTGTATCAATAAATGAATTGTCCAACAAATAAAAATTGTTTTATTCAAATTCAAAGGCAGTTCATGTATAATAAAGTAAAAACTAAAAGAAACCTTATTTCCCTAGATTGTCTGTTAAATTGATGACAATATCATCTCAGATTGTAGAATGATTCATGAAAAATTTCAAAGTCATAATACTATATTGGTATTCCTGAAATCTATGAGTTGAAATGTGAAAAGTGTTACGACTTTGGCGATCTGACTCCTGATATGATTTGCAGAAACGGAATTCTTGGTCACACGATGGCCTAATTTCCGGTTTCATGACATATACGACGATAGTTACATTGACGGTCTTCTCCGGTATGAAACTCGTTCATATACTTTCACCGTGAGAAATATTGTTTTCGGTTCGTTTATAAATTATGAACGGTAAATTATACCTGCACTAAATTCCATCACGCTGCACCGCGATGCGACGACTTATTATTGCCACGCGATTTCAACAACACTAATGATGTTTCAACCATGGGAAAGTGGACTCGTACACACATGAGATGACATTTTTCACCTAACGACGTCGACGAATGGCCACATGAATAAATTTTGGTTATGTTTTTGTGACAACGGTGTAGATTACAATTCCGAAGTTTCCAGAGCGTGGAACAAATAGTTTCGTAAATACAGTCTTTACAAATTTTCGAAAACGGAAATTCCAAAATGGTGACAAAATTCTTTAAAAAATGCATGTGTGTTCAGAAAAATTAGGTCATTCATTTGAGATGGAAAAAAATAACGTTACCAGAGAATTTGTTAAACAATGTTTTGTTTAAACAATTTATTGATAACTTTCGGGCATTATCATTATTCAAAATGAATACTCTTATCATCTTTATCATGGTTGATTTTTTTCCGATTTTTATCTTATCACAAAGTACTCAATTTGCCGACGAGAATCATTTTTGGTTGAGATTGTACGGCCACTACATCCTCAACATATGACCCCCTATATTACTTCCCTATTACCCAGAAAATAGAAGCATTTTCAATGCTAGTAACCATCAGGATTTTTTAAAATTATCATAAAAATTGAGGCACACGTGGAGGTTCAAGGCGCTCTCGTCGACATCGGTTGGGGCGAAAAATATCGGTACGATGATCGCTCCGGAATGCGGTTAATTCTATACTCGTTCAGGGCTCTGATGCCCGGTACGTATACTACCTGTGTGATACAGCTACCAGGCTCCGTTGCATTTGGATCGACAAAAAAATAAAACGTGATAAACTAATCCAGTTCCAATTGAAATTGACCAGAAAATTGCATCCTTATAACTGCAAAGTGCATTAAACGATGATTTATGCGAGGTGAGCTGAGTCGAGTTTACGTTTTGTTTTCCGGTCTTGCGCACCTCGTCCGACGTGCATTGATGACCTCATATGATGTTTATGTTATGTATAAATATATGCCTGTAAAATTAAACACAAAACACAGATGTATAAATACAGGTGGATTCGATACACGAGGCGCAAGTAACTCGAGTAGGTACTCTCAGAGTTATTGCGCGATACGTAACTGCGATCATGTTTAATTTTAATTTCAATCCTCATTCTCGTCTTTTCGTTAACCCCGCCGTGTGGGACTGTTACAATATACACACACGTCCGTCTATGTACATCATTTATGTGTTCATGTACACACAGCAGGGTTTTTATGTGTAAGTAAGCGACTCTATGTACCGGGGCTTTCTCTTCCGTGTCCAACGATTACGGCGACGCGGTTGCCTGGACTCGGGTTCGTCGGTGGAACCGTAGGCAGAGGCAGAGGCAGATACCGATTCCTTCGTTCCTCTGTATCTCGGAGCTTCGATAATACTCGGACAATCGTTTCGTCTCGGCTTACATTTTACGTAAATTTATTCTCACCTTTTAAATATTGGAAGGATATAAAGAAACGTTGACAATATTACGCAATTCCTAATTCTACTTACAATTAGGCATAGCGTAAACTTTTTCACGATTATATGAATAGTAAGAAAAGAGCATAGAACACCTTTTCAGTTTTACATCCTACTTTTACTAAGAGCGGAAGTTATAGATCATTTTTTATTGTTATTCTAAATTTTTTTATTCACCGGACTATAGGCGAACTAAATTAATTAATTTTAGGAGAGATTCTTCAATTTTTGATTTTCATTCTTCGAGTGATTTTTGATTTTATTAAGGATAGCTTGAAACTCTTCAGCTGTTTTTCAGCTTCAATTCAGGCTTCACGTCGTACGTTTTTTTTTTCTGTACCTGAAACGACATCCAGAGAAAAATCGCCAGCCGATTGTAGCCACTCTGGTCAAACTTCTTGCGATACGGTCTTTTAATCATTCAAGATTACGTGACAGAATCGACGCGCTAATCCTGACCGTGTTAAATTCGTCTAAAAATAATCTCCAAGAGTAGACTGTAGGCTGATTAAAATATTCAATCGATTCTCATTTCGGATTAAAAAAAGAAAAAAAAAATCTGAGACGACCTTCGGTTATGGAGGCTCCATACTTGGAATATCGACACTCGTACATGTCTGTAATAGGGACGTTTAATGTTGTTTCAATCTTTTCCTTCTGTCATCAAATAATTTGATGATTAGGATCGGTAAAGAATGTATCTCGCCTAATTGTTTATCGTTGATTTCCACGTAACCTTAATTTTTCAATACAGCGTTTGAATTTCGCGGTTCCTTCAACGCGCAGATTTGCCGTCTGATGGCGCCGGCCGAGGTGCCGCGTGACGTCACGTAGCGTTTGAAAATTGATAATCTTCGATTGCTGTTCACATTCGCCTGAAGTTGTTTCTATAATTTTTTCTAGTTTTTTTTTCAAAATTGTATTCAATCATCACGTAAAACTTCCCTATTCGGTCTCGTTCCACGACAAGTTGCTGCGATAATCATTGATACCATTTGCCTGATTCACCGCAAGAGGTTCTTCTTATCCAGGCTAGTTAACTGTAAAGTGTGAAGTCTAGGTGCGCGGGGGGTGTGGTATGAAGGCACCCAGGCACCTGTTCACTGCGTAGTTGAATCGCGATATAGATGATACACTTGCCGAATAATTTATTTCCCTGATTTATAAAATCGTTAAAAAAAATCTTGTTTCTCACCGACGAGAGGAAAATAACCCGTTTAATTGACGTGACAATAGTCAATGAATTAATTGGCAATTCACCTGAATTGATCAATATTAACTGATTCAATTTGAATTGACAGAGAAAACAAAAACAAATTAATTGAGATGGAAGATTCAGATATTTACTTGAAATCAAGTTAATCATCTAGAATTGATGGCAAAACTATTTTTTATTGTACTAAAGGAATTAAGTGAATTTGGATTAAACTAAGTTGAATGCAGTTGAAATAGAATGAAATTGAAGTTTAATTATAAGTCGAAATCGAGGCCGAATTAAGTTGAAAATCGAATCGAATTGAAATTTAATGAAGTTGAAATTGAATCAAATTGAACCTGAGTGTGGTTTAAATTAAATTGGAGTTGATAATTAAGTTGAAATTTAATTGAGATTGAAAATTCAATCGAATTGGAGTTGAATTAAGTTGAAATTGAATTGAGGTTGAAAATTGAATCGAATTGAAGTTGAATTCAGTTGAATCAGGTTGAAATTGAATCGAATTGAAAATGAATGAAGTTGATATTAAATCAAATTGAACTTGAATGAAGTTAAAACTGAATTGAAGTCGAATGGAGTTGAAATTGAATTAAATTGAAGTTGAATTAAGTTGAATTGAGTGAATTATTCTGAATTGTCCTACGCCTCAGCATTAATATGTCACTCAGATCTTGACTCGTTTTCTCCTCGCTCACCGATAACGTGATTTTTGTCTTCTATAATATAATTCATATTTCAATAAATCGTCGAGTATTATATTAACCGCGATCGATCGTTATTCTGATCAACGTTCAAGGTCTCGAAATATTCGACAAGTTGGTTTAGCTGGTCTTATTAATAAACGTCCCTGGTATCTAAATACCAGATATTAACAGACGGCAATATCGCGCTTTAGAATCACTACGATAACGAATTGCGATAATGAAAATAATAACGATAATGAACGTATGGCGATTGTTTTATAGCAAAGAAACATATATATCATAATAAAAATACCATACCGATCATGATAACAATAGGATATCGGAATCTTGGGACAAATAATATACCATATCGTATATGAGATATTATACCGATCACACACACATAGCGTGCTCTTTTAGATTTCAAGATATTCAAATACCGCTCCAATTGTCATAAACTAAATTATTCGGTAACGCAGGGGGTGGCGAATTTTAGGCTTCAGTCTGTCCAATTTCTTGTGCTAATTAGGATTGACAATTTCTTGATTATGACATACACAGCTAAATTGGTCTCTGAAGTTGGCGATGGATTTATTTTTTTCATTCTGATTGAAATCAATTACAACTGCAGTGATAATAAACATTCTAGGTACCACCGGCTGAATACACAATCGACAATTTCCGAAGGAGCGCGTTGAAAGACTGTATAAAATAAAAATCGACTTCGTACAAGCTAAATAATTGAAAGGCGAAAATGACATGTCTTTCATCAATGGATTATCACACGTTTCGTAAAAAGTTACAAAATCTTAGTGCCTGAATTGACTATGAAGACGAAGAAGAAGAAAAAAATCTGGTAAATATCAAACGATATAAGTTTCAATGATTAGTAATTTTTTTCAGAGTAATTAGATTGCAATATATTATATATGAAATTTTTTTGTTTACATAGAAGTTCGTCTAGTAGCACGAAGTTTTCAGTGGCATTAAAATGGTCATCTTCCCCTCTTCGGAACGAACGTTACGAATCGATTAAAGTTCGAATCACGTATTATTTAGCTACGCAGAGACCTCAAGCATGGATAGTCGAGTGTTACTGCAGGTTATAGCACGAGGTAGGTGTATCACCTTGTACTCGATTAAGAACTCGGGTTGTAGAATCGATTGTACGATTTATATGAATTTGTTAATATTAACGACGCAGTCCCGCCGCGCCCGTGAGTAAGTAAGCGGCGTACATGTAGTATACAGGGTGAATTCCTAACGATGGAACAGTCTGAAGCTGGCTAGAATCGATAAGTGAACTTCAGGACACTTGAATTGGTTCAAAATACAGTCTGAAGTTGGATAGAATCGAACAAAGAGCTTTTAGACAGTTGGACTGGTTCAGAATACAGTCTGAAGTTAGCTAGGATCGAAAAAAGAGCTTTTAGACGGTTGGACTAGATTAAAATACAGTCTGAAAATGGCTAAAATCGAAAAAAGAGCTTTTAGACAGTTGGACTGGTTCAGAATACAGTCTGAAGTTGGCTGGGATCGAAAAAAGAGCTTTCAAACAGTTGGACTGGTTCAGAATACAGTCTGAAGTTGGCTAGGATCGAAAAAAAAAGCTTTTAGACGGTTGGACTAGTTTAAAATACAGTCTGAAGATGGCTAAAATCGGAAAAAGAGCTTTTAGACAGTTGGACTGGTTCAGAATACAGTCTGAAGTTGGCTAGGATCGAAAAAAGAGCTTTTAGACGGTTCGACTAGTTTAAAATACAGTCTGAAGATGGCTAAAATCGAAAAAAGAGCTTTTAGACAGTTTTAGTGGTTCAAGATACAGTCTGAAGTTGGCCAGAATCTAGTAACGAGCTTTTAGACAGTCTCAAAGCTTGTTTCTCGATTATAGCCAACTTCAGACTGTTCCATCATTATGAATTCACCCTGTATATACAAAATCGCGTTTTTATCCTCTTCAGCTCCATACGACGGAACTCGAATGTCAATAGCTAATCTATACGATATACCTTTTTGATATACTAATCGTTTAATCATCTAATCATAATCTACAAACAATGATTATTATCACCCTAGTTTTAATTTCTACTGAAACATGCGGTGGTTCGTTCCGAACAAAAAAATTGATTGATGGTATGAAACTCTAATCGTGAAGGAGAAAACAAAAAAAAACTTCAAAAATTTTCAATCAAAAAAAAAAAATATATATATATATGTATCAAACTGTCCCAAATATATGAAAAACTGTTCATCATATGAGGATTAATATCGTTTCGTCTGTGTGAGATTCGTTATAACGAGGTATATATATGCCTTTCTTCGATCGTTACATCGATATCTGTTCGTTACGTAATCCGTCTGAGAGTGTATACATACGTATACAGAGGTTCCGAGTGTAATAAGTTGGACGGCCACTTGCCAGTTGAATACAAAAACGTAAATAAACGAATCTGCTCGGTGTTACGGTACTAAGAATTTAAGCCCCGATCATCGACAAACACTATCGTATTATACACGCAATACGATACGTATTATACGTGTTATACGTATAGTATACACTGAAAGAAATTTTATTACACTATTTGCTTTATCGCGTACCAAAAAGTACAATAAAATATAGCATTTTAGGGACAAACGAGGTACAGTCATAATAATTCCTATGATTATAGGAGATTGTACTATGTCTATATGTATTAACATTATCTTGAGAAGCAAAAATTACTATATTATCTTTGGAAACATTGCTATTCGGCTGTTGGAGAATGGACATTGTGAATAATGGTAGTGATTCTTTGCAAGTTTTGCTAAGATAATTCGAGGAACTTGCTATTTTAAACAACATAAGTTGCAATAGATGTATGAAACTTTACTATTCTCAATGAGAACGCGCATTGAAGTCAGAAGCACTCGTACCTTCTGCAACTTAAACCTTAGGGAAATTCTAAAACACTATTGTAAAAGTTGCCGAATATTCTCGAGCTGACCCGAATTCGGCCGAGGAATACACCAGCCGGTGGCCGCCCGGCCGCCGTTGCATTCTTTCGCAAGTATCGTTTCACCACGCGTCACGAAGCAAATTTTCAGTGCGTTTTAAGCTTTCAAATCTACAAATTGTATCCTCCTGCAAGTATAAATAGGATTCAGAAGGATATAAACATCATTAACGAATGAAAAATAAGTACTATCCTACAATTCAACAAATAAAAAAAATACAACCACGTGTGTGATTTGGAGGTTAGCAACATCAAATCGCCTACTTTTCGTTTCATATATACGCTACGCTCATGACTCTGGCGCGGAGCGGCAGCGCCATCTCTCGGAATTCCGTTCAAATGGTGAGGTTACGGAAACTAATATTCCGTGTAAAAATACATGTACTTATACGGAACTACTTGTTTTCTTAAATAACGTTTTTCGCATTTGTAACCAGTATACGATCTGAAAGTAATGGTTGTTATCGTTAGAAGCGGGTTTCAGGAGGTCATATTAGATATATTTCGTAGAAAAAGTATATCGTAAGGGTAAAAATTTTTGAAATCATTTCACGTATCCTCATGTACGGGAGGAAATCTGTAATGACGGATATCGTCGATTACTTGGTACCGTCTTAAGGGGAACGCCAGGTGCAGAATGAAAAAAAAAGAATGAAAATTGTTATCAAGTAACAATTCAGGCAAGACAGGGTTATAAAAAATAACCTCAAAAACAAGTAAGTTGTCTGTGTACAATAATCGCCAAACTCGTCGAGTTTTCATTTAACCCTGTCTTACTTCAATTGTTAATTGATAACAATTTTCATTCCTTTTTGTTTGCTTTCTGCACCCTGGCGTTTCCCTGGTTACAAATCCGAAAAACGTTATTTAAGAAAACAAGGAGTTCCGTATAAGTACGTGTATCTCTACACGGTCTATTAGTTTCCGTAACCTCACCTCTTCAAAAAGTGACCGCCAGGGCGGCGCTGTCGGAGTTATGAGCCTAGCGTATAGAACAATTTTTGTCGACATTTTTATATACTGAGGGTAAACTGTTGAAAGTAGTATCGGTCCATAATGTTCAAGTGTTATTTATATCTGTAGAAAATGTCCGATGACCTGTTAGAAGACGGTACCGAAGAATCGGGACTCGAGGTAAGCTTCGTCATACGAAGACTTCCAGTTTCAACGTCTAATGCGTCGCAAAGTCTGTTCATTGGGATGAGTAAATTATGATAATGTGACATTCTTTCAGATAGGCATTGAGAGTATACGATGGAGTAAATGCTTTACTTTAAAACCAAATTACAGCATCTGTAATAATAAATAAGGTTGTAGAATATTTTAAAGATTTATATATCATATATATAATAAATAGTGGTTGTGAAAATTTACGTCAACTGTTGCAAGGTTTTACCCAGCACTCATCTTACGAATTATTTGCAGGCCCCGAGCTTACAGAAGACCGTAAGCCGTTTGCCGGATCACTCGCAAGCCATCCGTTCACTTACACGCATACGTGGTTGGTCGAATACCTCGTGTGAGTGAACGGGCGGCCTGTAAGTGATGCGTCCTGCGGACTACGGCCTTCCGACGACTCGTGGACGCCGGCGTGACTCACATTTTCAGACTAGTGGTTAAGAGAGATCGTAATGCCCCAATACCGAACCCCGCAATATCATATTTCACCCGTTGCAAAGCACTATTGTAATTTTAGTTATTCGAGCTCAGAAAGATTGTTATAAGTTGACCGAAAGATGAAACATCCTTTCTCGCTATTTGTAAAGCACTATTGTAATTTTTGGTAGTCCAGTCTATAGCAAATTATGATATAGAGACTTAGAAATACCGTTATTATTCTTAAGTAAAAGTCCAACATTCTTCGGAGTTATTGCAATAGAAGATATTAACTCCGCATTTTGATACTCACTATTGGACTTTTTGTAATCGTACCTCGTTTGTCCCTAAAATGCTATATTTTATTGTACTTTTTGGTACGCGATAAAGCAAATAGTGTAATAAAATTTCTTTCAGTGTACCGAGAAAAGAAAAGCGGCGGCGTTCGCATTAGCGATGAGCAGGTATTACACATCGCGTTGGTGCATTTCACGAGTTTCTCCAACCTCGGAATGTTCTTTAATAAAAATCCACCTAATTCCATATCCGTATCGAATAAATAATCGACATCATCCTTCCATCCAATTACCAAGTTATTGCTAAATTCGACCTCGAGATTTCGCGACTGTATAACAATCGCTATTGCGCCTATCGCATAATATCTTCCCCCCGCCTAATCGGCACAGAAAAGTCATTGGACAGTTTTTTTTTCTACTTTTTTTTTATCGTCGTCCGAGCGACAACGTGCGATTTGCCAAGAGACTATAAAAGAGGCTCTTTCAATACACAATTGAAAAGAAAAGAAAAAAAAATTATGAAGCGATACTAAACAACAACGACGACAAAAAAAATACGTATAAGAGTTCTCGAAAATTATACGATCGTATATATCGAGCCCGTGGTCAGAAGATAGGCATCCGCGATGACGACAGTATCGATGATGATCGATGCTCGCACATCCGGATCTGTTGAGGTACGACGATTATAATTAAACAGCTCCGTGGTTACCTACCGCGTGACGAAAATTAATCATCGGAAACGTAACGTTCAAGGTCACATTAAAAACTATAGCTTCAAAGGTTTATAGTAACTCTGCGGTTATCATATTGTATATGCACATAATCAGATGTCACAGGGTTGACCTTGAAAATAAAATTCAGTCGTTGAGGAGTAAATAGAGTCGTTATACAGACTATTATTAACTTATTACAGTCATTATACACCGCATTCAGCTAATTACAAGACGAACGGAATTTTCTTTGTGCTCAAGGCGATTCATTCCGTTTGGCTATATATCTAGTCGAGTTTCTAATCTGATTATCAGCGACAATCCTGACTAGCTTTTTTCAAAACATGATTTTTTTGGGGGGGGGGGGGGGGGGGGGGGGGGGAATCTGTTTTTTTAGATCCGTGTGTAATTAACTACACCGCGTCATCTACCTCGTACTTGTGTACACATCCATTACCTGTGCACACATTTACCGGGGTGTAAAGAAGCCCACGTTCTCGTAGGTACTACGTACGTCACGTTATCTTATTCTTATCTATATATATTACGCTGAAAATTATTCGTGCAGTGTGTACAGCGAGTTTCTTTCACGATACCTGCTGCAGCAGCTACATAAAACTGTTTCTATGAAAGAATTGACGTTTTATGATCAAGATACTCGGCAGAGTCGCGCGCCAAGTACATTTAGAAAAAGTTTTACGCGTTTTTTTTTCTAATACCGTTATCATGATCGTCGTTGAACAAAATCTTTCGTCGAAGACGAAAACATGTTTAGTATTAAACGTTAATTAATACGATTCCAATTAACAACTCGACAATCTGAATTCTGACTCTGAATTTCCTTCGTTGCGTCAGGTTTCCTGAGAAAATTCACGTTCTACCTCTGGTGGGTATCCTTTCTAGAAACTGGGCAGACCACATCCTGCCCAGGTAGCGCTACACTTATATCGTAACGTTCACTAAAAAAATCTTGAAATTTCTTATTATTCTTATACAAATGGGAATGAAATTTAGAAATCCTGGTTATTTGGATGAAATTAATATAAAACATCTTGAAAATTTCACGTTTGTGTCTTGATATTGAAAAAACGTACCGAATTTTCAATCCCTATATCTCAATATATTGATATAGTTCTATTAAATTTATGAAACTGTTTTGGAGATTCAAAACATACTATGATTATTTTTTCGTTTTCACTAACAAAAGCATTTTACGAAAAGTATACATTAATTGCTTCACATATATTTCCATGAAACTTATTGTTAATACAGAAATTTCGCACAGTGTATCATCGGGCGTATTTAAAGTCGTCATCCGGTCGACAGCCATCAGCTGATAAAAGTCTTCCATCAACCATGAGTCCAATAATTTATTCACATAAAGAAGTCATGAAATCAATCCAGATTTGAGTAAAATTGATTCCAATTTTGTAAAATTCGTACACAATTTCCTATTTTTGTGATCAATGTATAGAAATATTGAAAATTCGTTCCTAAATTCAAAGAACATATGCATAGCGATTCACTTTGCTATACTAAATTTGTCATTTCGAAAGACTTTCGTGTAGTTAATGTGTAATAAATTCACAATCATTTTTTACAGTGTTTGTGAACTTTCTTTCCAGCATATTCTCAGCTATTGACTTGACATGAGACAGTCTAGACGTCTTTGAGTCTACATTAGGTCCATAAGGGAGAAAAGGCGCGCTACCACACGGAAAAAAAAAAGATGTAATTTCTACATCTTCGGTAGTAATTATTTGGACAGCATCTTTTTGGAGTTAAATCTACAGCAATTGCGTTAAGGTTTACTAATCCCATTGATAATTTCGTTATTTTTGGAGTAAAATTTACAGTAATTGCTGTAGATTTAACTCCAAAAAGATGCTGTCCAAATAATTACTACCGAAGATGTAGGGATTACATCTTTTTTTTTCCCGTGCAGGCCGAGTCGCCAAGTACATTAAAAAAGAAATCATCGGGGCACGAAATTCCAGCAAGCATTAGGCAAAACCGTGCAAGACTCTCATTTCGGTACTTTTTAGCCGACTTCAAAAAAGAAGGTTTTTTTTTTCTAAATCTTTGTTACCTCATAACTCCGTCATTTATCAACCGATTTGGAAAATTCTTTTTTTATTCGAAAGGGTATACTTTCAGATTGGTCCCATATAAATTTAATCAAAATCGGTTAAGTAGTTTGGTTTTGAAGTCGGTTTTTTTGTCACTCAAGACGCTTGTTAGTTCCAAATTTCGAGGCCTCCCCAAATTATCTAATTTTCAAACGCATTTGCTCGGAGTAAAATCCACTGATAGGCGTTCGATACGAGTCACAGAGGGTTCAGAGTCTCATTCCGATCGATCGTACCCACTGACGCCTTCTGTTCCATAACAGCGTCGTCACGCGTTACGAGTCTCGTACACAATCGGCTTAACGAATCGGAATAAATATCGCAGGGTTAACCTTGCCCGATTTTAGCCACGGTGACAGTCCCGTTGATCGGTCTCGGAGCCTATCGTACTTGGCTGTGTATGTCAACAGTGTTTACACACCGAACGCTGCGAGGCGAGGCGAGGCGAGGCGGGAATCGTTCGTTTGACGATGCCTACATTCGGGACGGAGGGGTTTGAGCGGCGAGAAGCGGTTCACCTTCGTGATACCGGCGTTGATTCTCCGTTTATCATACCGATACGCGCAGGTATACGTGTGTATTTTGTTTCCAGAACCACCTGTTTGCCGCCGCCGGTACGTAACGTACGTCTTTCGTGCTAGTCTACGTACTGCACGAGCGAGTCGTACATACTACCCACTTTCCGCACGCACGCGGAACGCGTAATTGCCTAACGACTATCAAAGATGGTCTCGTTACGGTTGGGACTCTGAACCACCTTCGGTAGATGGAATATCGATCAGTCCGTCGATTCAAGGGGTCGAGTTATTCCATTTGCTCAATTGCTCCAAAAAGTAAAAACACACTTAACACTTGCGGTTCGAATGAAATTAATCATCGAAAAACTGTACCATAGACTTCCTTCAAGCCATATTTGTGCTGGGAATCGAATATTTTTATGAAACCTAAACACCAGAAGTAAGTAATCGACCTTCGAGAACTGGCCACAAATTGTGCGATGGTCCAAAACGCTGCTTCTACCCTACAGAACTAAGATTTGTCTCAAATATCTCACTTTTTGACGTCTAAATCTTGTCTTGTCGAGACCAAAATACGTCTTTGAGGGTTGAGACAAGGTTCAGACGACTTTTAGACAACCTTGAGAATATGACAGTGTGTAGTATATCCCCAAAAACGGTTCCTCAAATTTTTGCTCGTTAGTACCGCGATGTCCTAGATGGGTAACGTAGACTAGTTTCGGTTTACGGTACTTGGTCGCGTAGTGGTTTGTCGTATTAATTATTCTATTTACCGGATTAGCGGTCTGCAAAAAAAATTCACCAATCCCTCCTCGTCACTGTGATTCTGTCGATTAATTCACTCCGAATTGCATCGGATCCATGGATGCTCTGCTCCAGCAAACAAAAAAAAATTCAAACTCTCAAAGACCGTTCGAAGTAATTTTTTTTTCCCGGTAGGTACTGCGCGGAGCTTCACGGTCGTATCGCAATCAGCTCGTACCGTCGACGTTCACGAGGTCCGCTCGCAACGGTCGCGATCACTGGACTGCCTTTGCGTTCATGTTACTTCTCACTCTGCCCCGCCACGCCTCGCCTCGCACGGTCCGGACGCCATTAACCACCCGCACCTGTCCTCGTCGGTATCGTTTGAGCGGGCCTAGCCCCGTCCCGCTCCTTCTCACCGGCCAGGTACCTACCTCCGGTTACGACGTATATCGTTGTTGCGTTCGGTGGCTACGGACCATGGGCGCCATCGACGGGTTACCTGAATCAATGGTCAAGACTAGGAGCGTGCTGGCCGACCCGTGACTCACCTGGACGCTGTACTTTCGTCGGCCCTTCGACGCTGCGACAGCTGACTGGTCGACTTTTTTTTTTGATGAATTATAAGCAGGGTCCTGACCCCTAATTTTGTTGCTGGTAGCGCGTAACGGTCTCGAAAGAAAACTCCAGGTGTTAGTCATTCCAATGGGTATTTGAGAGTTATGCGGCCGGCACGCGAGCTCGTTGCGAACGGGGGCGTTGCGTGGACGTCTTTATAGTCCACCTGTTATCCAAATTGCAGTGGGTGGTTGGTTGGCTCATTTGTTTGGGAAGAGGAAGCGGTTTTTGATGCGAGGAGTGAGAAGAAACTGTGGAATTCTGCATTGCGCTTCACGCCTCAAAAATTGGTTCCATCCCTTTCCATCCCCTCAGGAGTCGAATTTAAAAAAATGCTCAAACTACTTTTAAGGTATTTGAATGAGCAACCATTTGAAGCAAAAACGGAGTCAATATCTCATCGGGCTGAGGAGATATCGAGGAATCCGCAACGGACGACTTTCAAAAAATCGCTTATTAGTGCCGAAACCAGCAGCTGCACTAGGCTCGAATGAAAGATGATTATTAAATTATTCATTGAATTGTAGATTGGAAAGATGATCGTTCCTCGGTAAAAAGGATCAATTTATCCAATGAAACCCATCATTGCCGAGTACATGCTATTTTCCCTGATTTAGAAGAGGATAGCCTCAGCTGAAATCCTTATGGTGTGATCCTTATAAAATATAAAAACTCTGCATAATATAAAAATTAGATATAATTCATTACTATTTATAACTCGTAACTATATTCCGTATTTATTGTACATGTACATATATTTTAACAGCTGTATGAATAAAGATGATGTGAATTTTGTGTTTTTATTGGATCATCACAAACCGGAGTAGCGAGGTGGCTGCGCGCAGTCCCTCGCGCATGAATATAGTTATACCTGTATCTAGGCAGATACGAGTGCTTCGAACGTCCTTGAACCCTGTGGAGCGTCCTTGAGTGTCCTTGCGGGCTCTCCGATGTCGCTCGCAACCATCCGGGCCTTGTGGATCGGCACGTTTTCCAGTTTATTCACTCTTAGATAGTTATTATCCACATATGCAACGCATATGCATACGGAAATTCAAGTTTTTGCCCTCTTGAAGAGATTTTGGGATTCTTTTGATATCACGACTGGATCACGAGATTTTGTACCCCGAACGCCAATCTATTCTCAAAGAACCTCCGCCGAGTCACGTTCTTGAAAAAGATTCGGTTAAAAACTTCTGAATGTGGTTCCTTCGAGGTTTTGTAATCTGGAAATTTGAACATTGATATTCATTCTATCTGGTCTGAAAGGACATTCGGGAAAATGTCTAGTCATAGTCTGATGGGGAAAGTCTCTCAGTTGATTATTGTTCAAATTCAAGGTATAAATTGAGTGGTTTTTCAGGAAAAGGTCTTGTGTGTGTTGAGTTGTAATCTTGTCGAGAGAAGAACAACCGTGTTCATTCGATCGAAGAAATTCCCTCAAATCGACGTTTGGAGACTTCGAAAGAAGGAGAATTTAATTTATTAAGGAAATACGATCGAGCCCTACTTTTAGTGGCGATCAACGTTCCTAGAAAACCCTTTTCTTGTTGTTTAAAAGTTCTTTATTCTCGTTTATAAATTTTACAATCTCCTTCCTCCTAGAATTTTAAATTCATGATAATCCTCAAAATGTGTTTGCCTATGTCGTTTATAAGTTCTGAGGATGAAAATCTCGGAAATAAACTCTTAATTGGATCTAAAATGACAATAAAATAGACTTTACTAAACGAAAAACTGTAAACGAAATGAACTTATGAATTATCTTTCTGAAACCCCTTCACAATAGTTACTTTATTACAGTAAAACCAACCAAGATATGGTAGTCACAATCATAATTCAAGTTTGATTGGTTATTTTTATAGTTCTATCAATGATAAGATGTGACAACGATACGAATTTTTCTTATTGTTAGTGGACGAATCGTTAGAATCCTATCAGGCTTTCTCCAATGCCTATATCATGTTCATGCTTATCAAGTTCTCGACCGAAGTCCTCTATCGCACGCTATGGGTTATGAAGTTGTCCCTACTGAAAAGTATCATCTGATCCCTACTCAAAATGTTGATGTGATAAATCATATAATGTTTTGAACGGAATCATCTCGTCATTCGTCATATGATTTGTCTTGTGAATTTGAACAAATATATAAAAAATCACATATAAACCATATGATTTTTGATACATTATATCTGCCGATGGGTGCCTAGATGATTAATCATGGAATTTTTTAGATGTATTTGTTCAAAATCACAAGGTAAATCATATGATGATTTCGTTCATAACATTATATGATTTATCACATCAACATTTTTAGTAGGGATAAGTCACAGGAAGTTATACGACTCAGTTAGAACCGATTTCTGTGTGTATATAATTTTTCATACGATTCACATCATGAACAATGTATGCTATCCTGCAAATCAACTAATTCAGAATGAAAAAAGGGTTTGATTTGTTGATTTTTATCGCATCTGATGATTCATGTTGTGAGTTATCACTTGATTTTTTGTTGGTATATCTGACAGTCCCAATATACCAATGGTATAATTTGTTTTTTAATATTAATATGATACAATGAAACAGCGAAAAAATTCATTAAAACCGCTGAAGTGTAATCGTAACGTAATTTTTAGTTTTAGTGTATTTTACATTGGATAAAATTCGAGCAATCTAGTTGCACTTTTACATTTACTTTACTGCATCAGCTTCTGCGTTAATCTGTACATTTCTTAACTTAAAATATCTTAAGATTTTTCAACGTAATTAGTTTTCTGTATTTAACGGATCATCCAAACGGTAAAAAATATATTGACTTTATCGGGAAGGTCATATTTCAGCAAAATCGTGAAGTCGTTCCAGAAATAGCGTCTTCAAGAGTTGATACAATATTTGTACATCAAACAGCGAACACTAATATTTGATTCTAAAATTCATATCAATAATTCTTCGTGTAGCTCGAATGGACTGTATTATCACTCTTAGATCATTGATCGATATACAACTCATGACGAGGGATCGAAACATTCAGCTACATATCGATTCGATTTGACCATTATTCGTACATTACAGTTTTAACCTGAATTTTCTTATCTAAACCCACCGCAATGACATTATCTTTAGCTTGGATTTACACACAGCAGATCCGATGCAGTGCATGACTACGTGTACATACTTTTCTCATGTCTGATCAAAACACTATCACTGATCAACTTTTTTATTTGATGTGCATAAGCTCAACCAATTGGATAAAACCAACGTTCTCAATATTGAAAACGGTGTTTTTATTCAACGAAAGACTTGATCGAACAATAAGAGGTTATTCGAGTGTCTTTATCAAATATATCGTGAGTCTATATGTACACTTAAAATTCCCGGTAAGAAACCTAAAGACACTATCTCAAAGTGCGCGTCTAGATAAGGCACCGTATGAGATAGTGATGTGCGATATAATCACTATCGATATTCTTAATATCGATACTTTCCCATCGATATCTCAATATTTTGCCATCGATATATCAATATTGGATCCGACGATATTTATGAGCATCGATACTGAACATAATTTGGCTAAAACTGAAAACGGTACGGAGCTATATTTAAGGTAGTTGTGCCGCGACAGTCGGACTAACAAATCGCGCGCGCAGTGCGTGCTCAAGTCACTGAGTGGTATAGGCTATGTGCCATGAACTTTTGGTTGGGTTTGTAGTCAAACCGCTCTCACACACCCGCACAGGGGACCGCTCTCTCTCGCGCTCTGTATACCGACGCGCGCGCACTCGCACTCGGCTACCCTTTCCACGCTAAAAGTTAGTGCGGATCGAGTGACTATTATTGTTGTACCAGCGAAACTAAACGGTAAATTAATCGGACTTTTTATACTAGCATTCCTGAAATATCCTCCAATCATATCCTAGTTTTTCGTAACAATCTATAGAACGGTTTTCACACTAAAATTATCGATATGCGGTTTCCATATACGTAACATGGGGAACTCGTGTGAAAAGTTCCAACTTTGAGCGCCATTATTTCGCGTTCCAGACGGTAAAAAATTCTGAAATAATTCGTACAACTAGATTTCATGTAAATGAAAGTGTGGTAAAAATTTCAGCCGATTCCATAGAAAACGCGCTTAGCAGCACAACTACCTTAAATTTATGCATACCGAGGCCGAATTTTCGATTAGCAGCTCGTATTAGCCTCTTATCAGTTTCATTTTCTACTACCTCGTCATTCTTGACTTCACATTATATTGACTAAATCGTATATCTTCTTTTTTTTTATCATTGAGAATTCAAGTACCGATATTTCATCTATATCGATACTTTGACAACCAGTAAGTATCGATACAATTGAAAAACATCGCCATTCGCTGTTAGGAAAAAATCGATACCGAAATAATCGATATTTGAAATGAAAATCGATAACAAAAATTGATAACTCTGTAAAAAACATCGATATATCGGTGCATGAATATCGATGAGGAATCACTGCGAAAAAAACCTGTTAATTTTTATAAACAATTTTTTTTTAAATATGCATTATTTAAAATATTCCCACCTTCATTTGTCATTTACTGTTATGGAAACAATGTGATATTAGGCTGTTCTTGAACAGTTGAATTAGAGGAGACAAAAAACCTAAATAAGAAACATAAAAATCGATTTTTCCGATCATGAATTTCGAAGAATCGGATATCGATGAATCGAATAGTAAAAACATCGACAAGAAGTAAGCGATTAATCAGAGAAACACATCGCCACAATCGATTAATCGACACCATTATCGTCTATCGATGTGAATGAGTGAGAAACCAGGAATGACAAAAAATAATCGATTAATCGAAGCATCGATCATTTCCGTCAGTCGATTAATCGGACTGATCGATTATTTTTGCTTGTAATCGATTTGACCATTAAATAGGAGAATGTTTCGCTTTTTTTCTCATACTTCTGACCGAAATTTCACTATAAATGTAGTGTTTTTTTTTCCCTGAATGCTTCATAGATTTTTGGTATTAAATTCTCAGTGAACGGGCTAAAAGAATCAAAACGTCTTGAAATTATGATGTCTAGATGTGAAAATTTTCTACATTTGTATAAAATTTACACTTGAAATTTTGTTCATACCAATAGCGATTAATCTATTATTTCTTGCCGATTAACTCGAGTTATTTTCGATTATTTTTTTATAATCGATTGATCCCTAATTCGAAATGATGATCGCGCCTCGCATCTTGCGCCGGGCGATAGGCGACTTGGATAACAGTCGAATTCGCAGCCAAAAAAAACCTGAATAAAAAACCTAAAAATCGATTTTTCCGATCTTGAATTTCGAAACATCGGGTATAGATAAATCGAATAGTAAAAAAATCGACACTATCGATTAATCGACGCTATTATCGTCTACTTGTCGATGTGAATGAGTGTTTAGAAGCATTCGAAATTCGAAATGACGATCGCGCCTTGCATTTTGCGCCTGGCGATGGGCAACTTGCATAACAGTCGAATCGGAAGCCACAGAAAACGTGAATGAAAAACCTAAAAATCGATTTTTTCTGATCTAGAATTTCGAAAAATCGAAAAGTATAAACATCGACACAATCGATTAATCCACGCTATTATCGTCTATCGATGTGAATGAGTGTTTAGAAGCATTCGAAATTCGAAATGACGATTGCGCCTCGCATTTTGCGCCTGGCTATAGGCAACTCGGACAACTCATAGCGCAACTAGCGTCAGTAACCGAAACTAATTGGCAAAACCCCAAGCAAGCCGAGTAACAGTACCGAGTGGCGAATTTTATACGTAACAATTGCCGACTTGCTGCAACTTGCTGAGTTATCCTCGCAGCCAGCATCGAGTGATTCGAGTGTACCGCAGTGCATAGATGCATTAATAAATAAATTCTATTTTCTCATATCCGTTAGCGAGTTTAATCAACAATTTTTTACCCGTGCTGCGGGCTATAAACCGACGATTATCTCCTTCTATAACATCGTTAAATCCGCCTGTTAATTTCACAGCTTTAATCGATCTCAGAGACGATCGAAACGATCCTAACCTCAAAACATCCCCGCGATCCTCTTCGATGGGACGACGATTTTAATAAGAATTTATCGACGAAAAAAATCCCAAGGTAACCTCGAAATTTTATCAAACTTATCGTAAAATGCTCTGCTACTTATCAACGCGATAAACGACTTCCCGTAGCTTAAAAAAAAAAAAAAAAAAAATACACGGGTGATATTTAAAAGATTTATAAAAGTGAAAAAAAAAATCTTCAAAACGGAGACCAGGAGTAGAGCCATGAGTTCCCAGCAGAGCCCGGCTGCTCTCCAGGCTACGGTCGACGGCGACAAAGTTTATACTTGGATAATCGAACTGTCGAATCCAGAGACGAGGGAAAATGCTCTGTTGGAACTCAGCAAGAAGCGAGAGGTCGTTCCGGATCTGGCGCCCATGTTGTGGCACTCTTTCGGCACGACGGCCGCCCTTCTTCAGGAAATCGTAAACATTTATCCAGCCATAAACCCGGCGACGCTGACCGCGTACCAGAGCAACAGGGTATGCAACGCCCTCGCCCTGCTTCAGTGCGTCGCCAGTCACCCGGAGACCCGCTCCGCATTTCTGCAGGTAATTGCTAATGAAATTTACTTTGTCGCGCTTGATTACGCTGTTTTTTCTGTTCAAGGCCCACGTTCCGCTGTTTTTGTACCCGTTTCTCCACACGGTGAGCAAGACGAGGCCCTTCGAGTACCTGAGACTTACGAGCCTCGGAGTTATCGGGGCTTTGGTGAAGACGGACGAACAGGAGGTGATAACGTTCCTTTTAACGACGGAGATTATTCCGTTGTGTTTGAGGATCATGGAGAGTGGCTCGGAGCTCAGTAAGACCGTCGCCACGTTCATACTGCAGAAAATACTGCTAGACGATAGCGGGTTGTCTTATATATGCCAGACTTACGACAGATTTAGCCACGTTGCTATGATACTTGGGAAAATGGTGCTTTCCTTGGCCAAAGATCCGTCGGCTAGGCTGCTTAAACACGTCGTCAGATGCTATCTCAGGCTTTCGGATAATCCTAGGTGAGATTTGAGCTGTAAACTACGTTTTAGGATCATCCTAAGTCGTAGTTCTGTTACAAACTGTCGGAAATATTGATTTTTTGTACAGGAAAATTTACAGAGTAAGGAAGAAATTTTAGCGAAATTGTAAAATTTTATTATCTGCTTTGATAAGAAAATTGAATATTGAAGAAAATTGAATTAAAAGCGTAAGTTTTATCGATCGCGTTGATAAAAATGGAGAATATTGACTAAAACTTGACCAAAATCAGAAATTTGAATCATCACTTTGATAAGAAAAGAGAATATC
>JAFFZH010010471.1:23004-63637 GCA_018420115.1 Euura saliciscinereae | reverse complement strand
GGGGGGGGGGGGGGTTGGTAACGTGCAACATGCGTTTTGTTGGTTAAAAATGTTAAAAGTGCTGAAAAAAATCGAAAAAAAATTTCCCCATCATGGTCCGGGTGTCAGAATGATGGGAATAAAAAACTCGATTTTTGAGATTTTTTTGAGATTTTTGAAGAAAACATTTTTTTCAAATTGGTTGAATAAAGATAAAAAATTAACAGTTCGCGGAAAAAATCAGAAAAAAATTTGGGAGTGCTTTTTTGGGAGCACAAATGGATTCCAAATTGAGTATTTTTTGGGTCTCCTGCATAGGGGAAGAAAATGATGATACAGAAACTTGATATAATCCAGAAAAAAATCGAGAACCGTTTGTGAAAAAGATTTTTTCGTAGTTTCTCGCGATTAGTGAAGGGAGGTACACTTCACCATCCGGCTGGGACGTTCCTTTGTCTCTTATTTATGTCCCGTTATTATTACCCTCAGCTTTCGGAATTAACGGTGCGTAGGATCTCTCAGGCACTGATGAGTTGATGTGTACCAGCCGACATGCTTTCCTCTCTCGCAGAACCATGACCCGGAGCTACAGCGCATAGTATAATAGCCTACACGCATGAAACTACCCCACTGATGAGTTGATGCGAGTATAAGTCGTGTGTACTTCCAATAATGTGTTGGAAGCTTTATTCGCACACAAGAGTCATGAGATCACTTCAAATTTAAGTAAAATTAACAATCTCAGACCCTTCAACCATATCGATTGTTTTCTCTTCATTCGATGAATTCTGACGTCAAAACTAGCCGCAAAGCGTTAACTGTCCTCGCGGTTGACGCACCATCCACCGTTTTGCGATCGTAGTTAAAGAGGATGGGTCCATAGTTTGTCCGAATCATCAATTATTGAAACACCTAGCCTATATATCGCGGTGATAGCTCGTTCTTCCCCCGTTCAGTTTAGCCAGTACAAAGCGGTTTTGGCACGCGGATTACGGGAATAACAAATTAATCGGGCAGCTGCATGGCGTCCCCCAGTGTTCCAGTGTTCATACGCATAACCCGGAATTATTGAATTATAATAATTTTGGCAGAACCGCGATCAGCCCGGGAACGAAATTCACCCTTTGACTCTTTGCCACGAGGTTATATAACCAGATTTTATGTTTCATGTCACGGATGGCGAACTTCGCCCTTTACCGTTGGGCACAAGACGAACTTCGCCGCCCCCGTTTGCCATTACCACCTTCGAGCACCTCGCACCGATTAATCGTATTAGCCGAACGACAGGTAGCGCTGAGTGGTCCGGGTACCGCAAACTACAAAGGGCGAGCCTCTGGCCTCAGACGAAATCAATCAAACGCGATACCCACCCCAGCGGAGGGCGAATCTTTATCAGAGCCGGTATGGCGCATCGCTCGCATCCCAATCGTTGTAAGGGGTTGAATCGCGAAACATCGTTGTCACGGTGAGGGTCTGAATTTGGGAAAAATTGTTAAAGCGGATGTTTTTAAATTCTGACAATATCAAAAAGAGGTATATAAGAGAAATCCTTCCAGCAGTTTTTGAAAATTGGTAGTACAGATTGTGAGAAAAAATTTCACCCTCCTGCGATGAAAGTCTATGCGCAAGGAATTTTTGGCACCGGTGAACAAAATCTTCTTCGCACTAGGTTCCTTCCTATCGAAAAACTGCTGGAAGGATTTTTTTTTTTTTTTCTTTTTACGATCTCTAATAGCGTTTTTCCAAATTTTACCGAAGTCTCTCCTCAACCCCGGTCCCATGATGTCACTGTCAAATCGCAGCCAATTTTCAAAAATTGGCCCTACTAATTCTGCACAAAGTGTCTCAACCTCTTAGGAATGGGTTCTGATTTTTTTTTTTAGAAAAAATTCAATTCAAACGATGTAAGAAATTTTCAAAGCGAGGCACTTGTAGAAAGGTCAGTTGTTTCGCTGAGAAATTCATAACTTTCACAGTTTTTTTCATATTTTTGGCTGAAATTGGATTCTGATATTCTTGAGATAATGTACTTTGGGGGGAAAAAAAAAATACGTCAGTCCATGACGTTCCAAAAAGTTTTATTATTTTGAGGATCGTAGATCAGGGTTTTCCTCATTTGCGAAATACACGTTCTACGTTATGATATGAGTCTTTCAACAATCTCTGATAATGAAAAAGTGGTCATAATCAATACTCTGTGAAAACAATGTGAAAACCATTCCAAATTATTCACCTCCCACGTGAAAATTAAACAATCGTAAAACTTGTTACTTTCTATCACTTTGTGCGATAGTGTGTGACCCCAAAATTCGGAGACGATTTTAAGACGCTGTTATCACAATTATTGTAACCAAAGTCAATACTTCGAACCGAATGTCTCCACGTTGAAATTTTGAACTCAGGTTGATGTTGGGTTCTAAACGCGTCAGCAACGATCATGAAGAACGTCGACCCCGACGTAAGCGGAAATAAAATACCAAAGAGCATGGGAAGAAGAAAATGGCGAATGACACTCGCGTGGTCTTTCGGAGTACGATTGCTTTACACCGAAACGATCCAACGGGGGGTTGTTTCTGGCGGTTTAAGAGGGCGAGAAGAGGAGTAACCGCGAAAATTTACGCGCTCGGGGTGACAAGAATGACGAGAAGAAGGAAATAATAATAATCAACGTGTGAAAATTGACCAAAAATGTTTTTATCGTCATACCTATATAAATGTGATTTATTGAATGATCGGAAAACGATTGACATCGATGAGACACAATTTGAAGCCGCTATCAAATATCTCTATAAAATTTCAAATTGGTTAATCAATACGTAAATAATATCGCGATATGCGGGTCACGCGGGAGCTGACCACGATTTTATTTCAACCTACCAAAATAACATAACATTTTGCGGTATTCCACATGTATATATGCGTGGCTGGGTCAATACAAGCCCATCGCAAAAATATACGGTCCGATGATAATTGTATTAGTGATAATTAGAGCGAGAATACTCGAGGTTTTCATCACTATACTATATTCTCTTCTTCTTTCCACAATTTTTTTGTTTCATTTTTTTTTTCAAATCTTTTTTTGAGCGAAAGAAAATACCTGAATGGAAACGGCTGTCTATTATCACTCGCGGTTTCAACGGATTCATTTCTTTCAACGCTCCAGGGAGCCTATATACCGGGACCAAACTCCATTTCAACTTTTTCACTAAAATTTATTAAAGCCAGGTCACTTTCTTTCTCTTTCCAGTTAAAAAAAAAAAAAAAAACTGCTATACATTCTCACATCTAGAAGTTCGACGTTATCACGCTGCGCTAAATGCATCTTTGTTTCTAATTTGCATATCGAAGGCAACTATACGTATAGAAACTCGATGATGTTATTTAGCGCGATAATTAAACGACCCCCCAACCCCGTTTTCTGGTTAGATTTTTGGGGATGTGGTAACAGACAACACGAAACAAAATAGTGATAACGATTTTACCCCCAGGATACACAAAGGCTGGTCGAACGAGGGGGTATCGTCGACCCGTGTAAATCTACCTTAATGCGGAAACGCGCGGTTCTGAGGCAAAATCGAGGATGCGGATTGAAACGACCCTGGCGAGTTCCTCATCCTCCTGATCCTCATCTTCCTCCATATTCTCTCATCCTATTTTATACCTTATTTCCAAGCGGATCCTTCCACGGCGTCGGGGATGCACGGAGGAAAGAGAGAGCGAACAACATTTCTATAGGCATTCATCATTCACTCTACTCTCCCAACCTGCTCTCAACTCATTTTCCACGGGGCTTGGTAGACTGAAATCTGTTTCATGACGGTAATCTCCGAGGCTTTTAACCAAATATCGCCTCGTTCTCTGAACGCTCTTGTCGTACTTTCGATTCTGGAGAAACAAAGACTGAAAATCATTTTATACCCCACACGCGTTAAAAACTCGTGTTTTTTGTTAGCGGGAAAAAAAAACTTTGGCAACAGGGAAAAAAAAACTTTCGTAACCATAGGAACGACGAAATAAACCAAGGAAGTGGTGCCTCTGGCGAAGAACGGCTTCTGAAACCCGGAGGATCTCCGGTCTTTGATATCGTGGCGAAAAAAACGCGCGGATCTACAACAATTACGAAAACGGACGTCACGCAGATACTTGAAAGGATGTGATCCACGTGACTTCCTTTGGCGAGGCTTATTTGACAAATTTATACAAGCGGAGGGTTGAATTATCAGATGCTCGGGAAAAAAACACGGTTTGTAACAATCGACATAACGGTAATGCAAATTTTCCATGACGATTTATGATTATTTTGCTAATTAAGGTGAGACAGAAGAAAATTCGTACCTCGTCTTCTAAATATGACGAATTATATGGTGAATAGAAAAAATCCAAGGGCTTCAAAGCACACAATTTGAGTTTGACTGAAAAAAATTCAGATACCACGGGAGTAGAGCTTGCGAGAAGCGCCATTGAAGCAAAGGAGCCTCCAAAGAACAGAAATAAGATATCATTTCATTTCTAACGGAATCTTTGAAGCTTTCAATGAACCGATTTTTGATACAGTAAAATTTCTTGAACAAAAAAAACTGCGAACCTCATTACAAATTTTACATTTTCAGCGTTTTTGAGACACATTTTTGCATGTTTTGTAGAAACTAAGAGTCAAAACAAAAAAAAAAAAAAAACCGTTGGGTAAAAACTTGTATGTATGAATTACATAAAAATAGTGTTTGAATTTGAAATCGTGGCCAAAGTTTTCACAGGCTATTCTTCGTGATGGCATCTGGTGATTACAATCTTCGAGATAAGACTTGATCTATGCAGGTTCGACTCCTGTTTCCTATTCTCCAAGAATTTGAATAAATATCATATATTTTAAAGGTAAATTATTACATATTTTTCTGATTTTACATTTGGCAGAATTATTCGATGTCAATTAAATAAGCTGACATTTGAAACACCTTGGTTTATATTGTATAATAATTCGAATTGACTGAATATATTTTTCAATCAGTACCCATAAACGCGGGTATTTCAATTTTTATTATACGTATGTAGATGAAATCGATGCATTTTATACGCGTAGTTTGATTCACGAGTAATTCGATGTGATAATGAAAAAGCGCAATTTAAAATCGAGTGGCACGAACACACCCTGCCATTTTCAATTTAAAAATGTCGAATCAAGTATCATGGTGATTTTGCGTTAATTTGAACATTTCAATTTATATGCGGTCCATGTGTAGATCGAACGTCCAATAAAAATCCGAGTCAATTTCATAAAACACAGAAATCTTATAAAACCTAAGCTAGCAGCCTAATATTTCGAAGTTCTCCTGAACAAAATCACCCAGTGAAAATTCTTGTCCACACTTTTAGGAAAATATCCATTTTCATATAATATTTCACGAAAATTCAAATTCTATGGCCTCATTGTATCATTTTAATTGAATTCAGCACTTTTGGCTGCTAACTATGGCTGCTAGCTTCAACTTCATAGAATATATATATATACCTATTGCAGAAAAATAGATACATATATGTTACCAAACAAGTTAACTTTCCAGAGGCGGATGCACCTTTAATATTTAACACTCCATTTCACCCAGCATAAGAATCGTGCCGTTCCATTTGCCGCATAATGTGTATTTATACATGTTGAATACCTCTTCACCCAGTTTTCGAAAACCGATGTAGAAAGAATTTTGCAAACAAAATCCTGCCTACATAATTGAGTTTCAGAAAAAAATTTTTTTTCTTCTTCTAAACAGTCGATATCCATGACGATATCACGGTGTATATCATCAAGAAAAACATATATCACGTCGGCCATTTTTTTTCTCGATTTTTTAATCAAGTCTTTGTTTATTTTTTTTTCCCCGATTTAATCCCATCCTCATCAAATTCTCAGTCTCTCCTCTCGATTCCCCCAAGAGTTGATTGAATTCTACTCCATTGACGGGGAGGAGGGGGGAAATCGGTGGTGGGAAAGAAACCGTTTCAATCTTTCGACTTTTCGCACTCCTGTCCCGATGACCGTGACCTTTTTTGTTTCAATCTATCGGGAATTCGATTTTGTCGCGTCAAAAGTAGGTATAGAAAATTTCGGAAACCAAGTGTATCTCTCCGGACCGGATGGAACGAGTCCATACACCGTGTGATTTCGTGGATGGTCTCCGATGACCGTGATCTTTTTTGTTTCAATCTATCGGGAATCCGATTTTGTCGCGTCAAAAGTAGGTATAGAAAATTTCGGAAACCAAGTGTATCTCTCCGGACCGGATGGAACGAGTCCATACACCGTGTGATTTCGTGGATGGTCTCCGATGACCGTGATCTTTTTTGTTTCATTGTCAGTCTATCGGGAATTCGATTTTGTCGCGTCAAAAGTAGGTATAGAAAATTTCGGAAACCAAGTGTATCTCTCCGGACCGGATGGAACGAGTCCATATGTGTCCGTGTGATTTCGTGGATGGTCTCCATGTGGACTCCTGGGTATATGCAACTGAGTTGACATTAATCAATCTCAGTTGCATACACCCAGGGGTCAACGTGGAGACCATCCACGAAATAACACGGTATGATTATATATTATTTAATATCCTGCGAAATACGCTAGTTTTTTTCATATTTCTGACAGGTTTTCGGTTTCCTCGAGCTCCACGGGTCTACGATGTCCGTTATCGCGTTCGGCTAACGACGCGTACTCACCTATCGGTATCTTCTCCGCTGCGGATGCGACCGCGGGCACGATAGCGACGATGAAAACTACCACAAGAGCCAAATCGCCGGTTCTTTTGACACCCTTGACGAAAACGGGGCCTCGCGATCTATGATATTTTCGGGGCGCTACCGACTCGCGGTTATCAAAGCTACCGGGAGCCGTCGGCATCTTTCTAGCTCCGGTGTCTGACACAGACTGGCCTCTCCGCTCTGTTCCGAGCAGATTTCTCTCTCGCTCTCTCCCTCGTTCTATTTTCATCTGATTCCGTCTCCCTTGCTCCTCCACGGTTCGCGAACCCCGCGACCCACCCCTGGATTTTCGCGTACGCTTAACGCGCATGTGACGTCACGGGGCGCGCGGTCCTCGGAGGGATGCTGAGCGCCGCTACGTCGCACTCACACGGGACACCCGATGCACGTACACGTGACAGAGCGCCTGCGCACGGAGGATTGAGAGGGTCGCGCATGCGCCTAGGCGCTCAGGTGGGGTCTAACCTCAGAACTCTGATATTCCGAGTCCTGGTCTCGACGCAGTTTTGACTCCATGGTCGAGGGAGAAGAGACTAGAAAAGAACCATCGATCATGTCTTGTTTTTCGTTGTTTGAAGCCTCAGAAATGCAGAGTTGGTTTTTCGCACAAAACCACGTTACATAACCTGTACGAAGTCGACTGCTAAACGCTTCGCGCGTTTTTTCTGAACTATTTGTAACTTTTGCAGCCTGCATCCGTCAGAAAACCGCGATAACTTTGCTGAGTGCTTTTTAAACGAATGCCATTGAAAGTTTATGGTTGCCCTGTTTAATACAGTTCGTGAGTGACCGCTAGAATTCGCTTACATCGTAAGAGTCATATTCTCATCTTTATAGGTACAAATGAAAAGTCATTGACAAAAGAATGTGATATGAAAACGATTCATCGTCAACATAATCAAGAAATTACGAGGATCAAATGAGAAAAATTACATACCGAAGATGTGAAAAAGATTTTAATCACAAGCAAATGAGCGGATAAACATTTCAGTCTTCCAGACTCGATGATTTGAACCCTAATTTAGCGAATGCCAACTACCCGATTAGTAGAAATCATTGGCAAGATTGTCAGTCATCGATACAAAAACCTTATCAATATTTTCAGAGATTATTGTCTTGTAGGAAATTCCGGGACTGTGGCAAGACTTGCAAGGTTATTTGAAGATTCACTGAACATTGCAGAAATGAGAAAAATAAATTCCCGGTCTATCAGATCGGACCTCAGATAATCGAATATTTTGCTCCGATGAGAGTGAAAATTGAATCAAAAGAAAAAAATCCTGCGAAATTTTCGAAAAATTTGCGGAAACGTTTTGCGTCAGTTTTGCGACAGAGTTTTTTACTCTTCTTTAATTGATGACGCTGACGTGCTTTGATGGCCTCCTTCGGAGGAGTGATTCGTCGAATCAATATATCGTTGGGAGAATTCGTACTGTTTACCGCCTGTTGTTGGCGGGAAAAGTAGTTCGCAGTTCCGCCGACATCGAAGGATTGCGTCGCCTCCGGCTGGAGTAATCCTTCGATGTTAATGACAATTTTAGCGATTTTTATTGAAACGTATGAAATCAGGTACAACAAAAGAATCGATTTTCATATTAAATAGTGGTTTACGTATTATAATGAAAATTAATCAATTCCTGGAACTGGAATTCTATCAAATATTTTTATCAACGATAAGCGAAAGAAACACTCATTCAGAATCGTATTTCTTGTGGTTCAGATCCACAGGTACGAGACTTGAAAAATGATCGGAATTTCGAAAAAAAATTCTAGTATCCGATATCTATGATATCATCGCGTTGCTGGGTGTTCCAAAGGCTAAATAATTAGTACGCCGAAGACTCATCAGGTCCAGAGCCTCGAGTTCTTCTCTGTATTTCGGAAATTTAGAAGCAATTAAGGAACAATCATTTGGATCTTGCGCTACGATTCTAGTAGCCCTAATGAGAATGCGCTAAGAGGCCGCCCTTATCAAGTAGGATCAATTTCGCGTTCCTTCATTTTCTCAAAAACGCTGAGAGAGCAATTAATAAAACCCACGGAACCTGAGGAATGTCTCGCCAATGAACCACCTTGACGAGAAAAATCTCGACTTAGTCTATGTCTTCTTCATCGATCGTAGATAATATTTATGACTTATCGACTGTCGCCTCACCTTATTTTACCGAGGAACGCTGAAGTAGGATAATTTTTTTTTCTTCTTATCTTTCAGTGATAAGGAGGTATTTTACATTTTTTCATGGTAATCAATAAAACGAACCATGAAGAATTTACATTTTCTATTTTTTCATCGATTATTCTAACATCCTTTGAAAATCACAGATCGATAGAAAAATATCGATATCGCTAAAGAAAGAAAAATAAAATTGCATTCTTGAACAATGACAAATTATTGTTATTATCCTTGATTCAATTACGAATCAACTTAGTGAGAAACGTTCTTTTTCATCCTCTGATAAGAATTATAAAAGCGAAAAATTTATAACATGAATAATTAGGCTTGATAAACTTGCAAATTTGGTAGCTTTTCTTATCGATTTTCGTAACGATATCTCGTCGATATATTTGAAGCAATAATATGGATATTGAAATATTGAATTTCGCAAAGAGAATATCGATATTTTCGACGGACATCCGAATACTTTTCAGGCAAAATACGCGGTCTTCGAGTCATTTCGAGGTCAATATCGGGCCTCCAGTTATTTTGGGGCAATGCTGCTGTTCCTGACGAAGCCAACGACCCTTGTCATACGAAAAGTCGAAGAGAATTCCTGCGGATTGACATTTTTAATCAACCTGACTCGACTTGATCAAAAATTTCGGAAACTATATTCGAGATGTCGGGTGATAGTCGCTCGACCAAGTCACAACTTCAGTCTCTTAATTTGTCTTCATTCGGTATCCGGATCAGCAACCGGAGGCACCGTAGCAGTCAGCTTCAAATCGTTACTGATACCGATATTCCGGATTGCGGGACGATCAAGGATCAGAACAAGACCATGAGAGGAAGAAGGGGATACAGACCGACTTCTTGTGCTTGGAAACTGTACTTGGCCAGTGGTCAGTCCGCAGTCTCTCAATTTCGCCTCACGATCAGTGGCAATTATCCCTCTGTTACTTGAATATTTGAGTGTCCGAATTTAAACTATACGTTAGAACCGCTACCCCACAAGAGAAGGTGAGTCCTTCGAGCCATCACCCCATTTTTCTATCCTACAGAAATTCGTTCGGTGTGCAGTAGCTAAAAAAGATTTGCGAATTTCGCCGAGAGACAACGATCGAAAATCTACAGTAGACCGCAAGAATGAGAAAGAAGAAGGAACGAGAACCGGCTTCCAGCGATCTGACATCTTTCGTGAGAGGTCATGTCGTCGTGGCCTTGAATGTGCAGGGATTCTACTTTGTTCGATGACGTTGGAGATTAACATTGCACTCGCTGAGCTTGTGGGCCTGTATCACATGGCTCCTAGTTTCACTGTAGTTGAGTTCGCTTTTTTTCTTCTTCAGTGTATTAGTAGTACGGCTGGACTTCCCCCAGCGTCACCGATTGGTACGAGACGATCAAAACACTCGGTGAATTGACTCAGAATTATGTTTACTCATGTGCCTGATGCGTATGAATGCTGAGAAAATGTAGTCTGTAGAAACAAACACCCAGAACACGATCGAAAATAACTTTTATCACTCATCAATTATGACGGTTTTTGTATTCTATTCTAAAAGTTACTTTCTTCATGCTATTAATTCGGTTGCTAATGACCTCAATTATAGCAATTATGTAATATCATTTTTTAGAATCATGGAAGATCAAATTTCCAGAGAAGAACCGAATCTGACAAAAGCTCTTTCATCTGTTACTTTAGTGACTCATCGGGACAGCAATATATGATTTAATTCTTGTTTGAATGTCTGGAAAGAGAATCTGAAATTTTTCAGTCGGTTCTATAGTAGTAAGAATCCATTGAACTGATGTATCATCAATCATCTAACTACATCACCTACGAAACAATAGCTCGAAATCAAAGAGTTGAACTGAAAATGTAATGTCTTTCTTAATCCGTTTATTCCGATGAATTGATGTGTTCAAATTCCACACTGCATGATGTTGCTTCAACCAGACGAAACTTTTGTATAGTATATTTGAAACTTCCATCACAAATTTGAGTTATGAACACTAGGAGAATATTTGTCATCTGCACATTAAGTCAACTCATTCGTGACTAAAACTCTCATTGTGATCCGATTGGTGTAGAATTGAAGTCAGGGAGTCCGAGGCTCTAAACCCAATCATCAGCGTCATCGACCCATCATGGCAACCATCGTTGTCATCTTTCTAGTGCTCCTCTCTTTTACACTGGCGGAAATGCAGTCTGATCACAGTGACTTGGAAGGGCTGTGGTTCCAAGTCACATCCGGTGAGCATTTTCCTTCGACCGTATTCAGCCTGATTATTTTTGTGGACGGACTGATACATATTCAACTTCTTTGTACTTATTTGACGTTAATTGCCACTTCAGGTCGCTACCCGTTTCTACCATCATCAGTCCCCTGCTTGTTGCGGGGTCGATTAGCGGCCAAACGCGACGACTACACGTAAGTTGAAGGGGGTAACCACTTCGAAATGTGGTGTCACAACCATTTCAACTTGAATGGTTTATCTCGAACCTTATAACTTCATGACTTTGCAGTTTCACACCGGGTATCGGTGCCCACAAGTTTCATATGCGAAGGACCACATGGAACGATGCTCGACGGACTTGTGAGGCCGAGTCACCCATGGACTGATTTGCAATTCAGATCGAGAAGATCGTCTTTCCATTCTCCCACTGTAAGAAAATAAAAAGTAATTATGTGAATTGTGTATCTTGATTTTTTAGATAGTACCTACAGGATCAAATTTGCGTTGGAAATGTTCGTCACAGTACCTACTACATTTTTTCAACCCGATAGTTTCGTTTTTTCCTCGAATAAGCAATTCATTTCGTGAAGTATCATAAGAATCTGCATTCGGCATCATTTTCTGAAATATCAGAAATAGTATATAGATTCCTGACCATTCTTTATCCAACATTATAAATAAGTCTCGTCAATATTCATGTTCACCAATATTTTTACACATCGAGTATTGACGGCCTGGAATTGCTTCACATGAACGATATCGAGATTCACCCCGGGTCAGAGGCTGCTGATAGCATATTCGAATGACAACTCTGAGAGAAAATAAAATCACAGTAGAAGAAAATCAAAGATGTACGCGAGTCATAGGAGTCGTTAAATGCAATGACGTGTCTTGGCCACATATCCCAATCGTCCACGGGCTGATGAGCGTTCACCAGTAATTCGCGATCGGTTGGCTTGTGTTTGATCGAAAATGGCGATCTTCGTCATTCTTATTCAAATTGCCTGTTTGTCTATGGCAACGACGCAACATCAGGTTGGCGTCAGTCCGGATCGCTGGTCGTTCCTGGTTACACCCGGTGAGTACTTTTCTCAGACAATTGAACGAACTCTTCAAATGTTCCTGTTACTCAAAAGTAACGCTTTTCAAATACGACTTGAATACCCCATTTCACTCGTTTTTGGAATACTTAATTAATCTTCTTCTCGTTTGCCACAGTTCAAAACGTACCTTTGCTTTCGTCGACTCCTTGGCTGCTACAGAGTCAATCAGCTTCTGCCGTTGGTATACGCGACGATTACACGTCAGTCATACTGTACTTTTTTCTAGGGTACCAAAATTTAGACCTCAAGCTCGCAATTTGGCATCTCACCGAAAAAAGTGGGAGATTCCACAGATAGGAAGAACCCCTTCAGAGATGAAGATAATCAGAAGAGTCAAATGCCATTGTGGATGTTTACAAAAGCTCTGGGGGAATTAATTTTTCTACTTGGGCTTACATCGGTTTTCACGACATGTTCCAAGAGGGAGAGTTCGTCACTTTACACAGCCATTCGTTATCCAAGAGCGGATACACCGGATGGGCAAGCACCGAGCCGAATGGCGGTGTTGCGGAGAATTGTGGAGCTATAAACAAAGATAGTGGACTCGTTGACATTCAATGTGACGCGAAGATTGGATTCATATGCGAGTTGCCAGTAGTCGATCACTGATCTTGGAGGCAGAGTAAAATGGTGTCCATTATTTTTCACATGAAAGCATTGGGATTGAGATATGAGTAAAATGAACGAGGTAAAGATTCGAATTGTACATTGAATTGAAAACAGATCTTCTGATATTCAGTCATGATGATGGTTCGGAATCTTGTTTTTCTGGTACGAGCATCAAAAAGTCACTTTTTGATGCTTGTTTCCCATCTGTAAAGCGACACTTTGTACACCTAACTTCGGAATTGCGAAATAAATACTTTTTGTAATTAATTATTACACTTTCCTTTATTTCTTAATTATAAAAAATACATTTTAGATATTTGAATGAGCAACAGTTTGAGGCAAATATGAAGTCGATATCTCATCTGGCTGAAGAGATATCGATGAATCCGTGAAGAAACGTTTCACCGTTTTTCACCCGCTTCAAAAATCGCTTCTCAGTGGGTGCCTACGTAACGAGGATAACATGTTGCCCGAATTTCAAGTTTCAGAAGATAGATAAAGATGATAGATGGATAGATTGTCAATATGAAACAAATTCACCAACCCATCATTGAGCAACGATGCCTCGTACATTAGCATCGCATGTCGCCCGTGGAACGCACTGGCTGTAACTATCATTCAGATATATTTCTCCCGCGGGACAAGCCTTGAACGAACATCCTTCGACACAGGTGTCCAGTCCGCAGGAATGAGAATCTTTCTTCAGCACAGCTATATTAGTACACGATTCCGTGGGGCAAGTTGACATGCACGTTGAGTAGGTAGTGCAACTTTCGTCGCACTGTACTGGACAGAGTTTTTGGGATCTCCATTTCATCGGTACACCCCGGGCGTTACATTCCTGGGCATAAGCAGCCAACGCTGTGCACATGCACTCGCAATCGCCACCTGGAAGAATGACACACGTGCAATTCAGATGTGTAGTGATAAAGTGCCGAATATTGTACCTTCGTCGCAGCCACAAGTGTCGAAGACACATCTTTCCAGGTATGGCGCCACCTCCACTTCTGAATGGCAAGCTTGGAACAGTGGTGATTTCAGAAGACCGCACTTCTCATCAGCCCAAGACTTACGATCTGGATTAGCCAGGCACGTATTGCTGATTTCTTTCGATTCTGGACAGGAGCTGTCTTTCTTCCAGGAATCTCCGAAGACAGTCGTAGACTCGATTATACCGCCTGACGGAGTATTGAAGTCATCCTCTACGTCGTCATTGTAGTCTCCGCAGAGACCCTCCGTGTGGCCTCGCCATTTCGGATTCAATCTGACGTAAACTCTGGTTCCTATTGAACAAATCAATCGATTATCCAAACATGTCATTGTGAATGTAGTTTTTCAGTGATCTAGTTCTTGTTCAAACCTTCGTCCCACTGTACGACCAATCCCAGATCCTTAACGTCTAGGAATACGAATAGCCCGGCTCTGCGGATAGCGATCTTCTCGAAACTGCCTTGTGGCAAGTCTTTTCCTCTAGTTAGAGTTATACTTTCCTGGTTTTCAGCCTCACCAACAACCAAGGTAATCGACTTTGAACAGGTGACGCCAGTCTTTCCGCAAGGTACGTTTTGCGTGGAGACCTCGAATGTCTCTTTTGGGCTCAAACTACCCTCGGCTAAAACGTAATCGCATACTCCCTGGAATTCGAACAACTTTCCGTCGAAGGTTGTGTAGTGTGAATCACCCCATGCGGAACAAACGCCGATGTCATCCGGTTTGGCCAGGCGATGATTCCAGAAACCGGCTGAAACACACAATCGCAAAGAACATCGTTGATCTTGTTATCGAAACCCGATGCATCCGATGGTCCAATTTTACTGTTAATTTTCAAGCACCTGAACACGTGTACAGATATTGGTCGTTGTTTTCTGCCCTGACTTCGCGATAACCAGCCTCAAACTTCGAGCCATCGTGTTCACACGGACACTGCTCGATTGGAATACACGTGTCGTTGCTGTGGAGCGTGTAGCCTTTGGGGCAGTTACAGCCCTCGACGCAATCCGCTATGCAATTTTCGAGGGACGACATTTCTCTGCAGGATCTGAAACAATCATCGTTGAAATTGGCAAACGTCTCCTTCGTACATAGAATTTTTTTCACCCTTACCTCGCACAGCTGTCGCCGCAGATTTGGTAGGTCTGACCAGCAGGACACTGGACTCTACACTCCTCAAAATTATCGCGCCATGATATTTCGACACCTCTGCGAGCACATTCCGTCGCGTACGCAGCCAGTGCTGGGCAAATGACGAGACTCGCGTTGCCTCCGATGCTGCACATGTCGAACTTACAGTCGGCATAGAACGGGTCTGGGTTCAGGTACCATTTACACTCTGATCGGGAAAATGTAACGAATTATTTCACAGGACTTCGATTCACTGTCGCATTCATGGTCAACTGCGGCATGACTACTCACCGTCAAACACTTCAGATTTCACTTTCGAACATTGTTCTGTGGCCTCTTCATCTCTTTCACGACTCGATTCGCACGGATGACTCGTCTTCACATTGGGGACATCGGCACACGAGTCCTCCGTTTTCCACGAATTTGCAAAAGTGATTACAGAGTTTGCCAGATCCCCATTGGGCATCAAAAGTTCATCAGATTTATTTGCAGTGAATGTTCCAGCCAGACCTTGCGTGAGACCTTGAAGCACAAATGAAAACATGAGCAGACTCCACACTACCTCGGATCTGATTGTTGCAAAGCAACGTACCAAATAACTCGGCTGTCACGTCAATGTAAACACTTTGTACCCCATCCCACGAGACCTTTATTCCGTTCAGTAACTCGGCGGTCATGAACTGGCTACTCGCCTTTCTCACTTTGATAACTTCAGATGTGACAGGGAGTTGGGTATCGATCCCGTTCACTGATAGTGCCAAATTTCTCTTCAACTTGATCGTTGTATCGTTCACTCGAATCGTTACACTGTTAACGCATGAAGGAGGCTCGGCGAGAGGATTCCTGATGTAAGAAAAAAATCATTGCTCATTAGAAAGTTTCAGGAAAATTGAGAATAAAAGTAACGAGTACCGTTATTTTTTGTTTTACCAGATATTGCAAACAACAAAGTCTCCCTCGATACTGTAGTCTTCTCCCTTCACCAAATAGTAGCTGCATTTCCCCATAAAATCGTAATAGAAACCATCGAACGTCCTGATATGTGGATCTCCCACGACGGAACATCGTGCGCCGCACTTTTTCCGAGTGCAATCCCACCTGTTTCCAGACCTACAAGTGCAGGTGTTACAGTCTTCCTTTCTGGAAGCACCAATGTTGAACGATTTGCCGTGTAATTCACACGGACATTCTTCGGGTGAGATGCATCTTCCGTTGTGTAAAAGAGACCCTGGAGGACAAAAACAGCCGTCTACGCAGTCGCTATCTTCTATCTTCATCGTCTCGGTACTTGGACTGCAAGAAGCCTGCTGTTGTGGACCGCACGACATGTAAATGCGCCCACCGGTACATTTCATAGCTGTTGCAAAGAATTGTACAGTTAAAAACGATTTCATGTGATTGAATGCTGGATCGATATTTTACGAATTAAATTTGATCGACTCACGGCAGATTTCGTTGCTTCTCCAGTCCATTTCGTTCGTTTCTATAATTTTTTTGAAGGCACACTCTCTCATGTGGACGTTCATAAAGTCACAGGCGCAACTTTCCTTGTCCTCATTTTTGCAAGTGCAGTAATCCCGTTGGCAGGCACGTAGCAAAGTTTGAAAACCAGCGTTTTCGAAACATTTTTCAAACTTATGATGAGCCAGTAGTTCTGAACAAAAGTTTGAAGCCTCGGTTTCTAAGTCATCGTCTTCCCAGCATGGATTTTTAAGTTCTGAGTAACAAGAATCTGAAAAAAATAGACAAAAATCATTGGTAAGTTTTTGGGAATAAATTCTTCAAATGGATGAATAACGCACCAGGAACCCCTTGGACCAGCGATTTGGCGGCAAAACCCTCGATGTTCTCTAAATTGGTACCGTCTTCAGAATCCAAATCGTCTTTCCTGTTTTTATTGTTGTTACCACACAACCCTCCAGTCTTACCCCAAACGCTTTCCGACGCGAGTACCTCCACCAACAAACCTCCGTCCCATTTCAAAGTCACACCGATATCATCCAACTTCACAACTATGAAGTGTGCTGACATTCCCACCCGCATCCCTGGTAGCTGAGCTGGTATCGGTAGAACCTGAGTTGTTAACGAGGGCGGATATCAAACAATGATGGTAGAGAAAGAACAAATTTCGATAGAAAAGGGGACTTTTTGAACGAAGAAAACAGTCCGACCTTTGTCGAAGTCATGAATTCTGGAAATCCTTCGCCATTCAGTGAGAGAGTATACTTCTTTCCTTGAACGAGCATCTTGATGATCTTGAAGCATGCACCACCGCCACCCGAGCACCCAGGGCTGTTAGCTGTTGTAATGGTGAATGAACTGTTTCGGATGTCGTGAACCAACGTATGAGAACAACTGCTTTCAAGGGTGAACATCTCGCCATCGAATAATTTGTAACTTCCTCCACCCCATGTAGAGCACAACGCAGGCTCAGGAATCTTTCGTTGAACAATCATCTTCTTGGTCTCAGATGTTGTTACCATACCGAAAGGGTGCTGTAAAGTTGTAAAGAGTGGCAAATTTGCTCAGCAAAGAAAGGTATGATACGTCGAGGAATATTCCTCACCAGTTGATCTTTCACAAGGACGCTTGACCATGAATACTCTGCTGGCAGTACTTGAATGTTGGCTCCAATTTGACATTGAGGTACGCGTGTAGTTGGCTTGAAAACACCGTCGCTGTAGAGACAGGTGAAGGGACCTTCCGGCTGAAAATCGAATCCGATCTCTTCGGCACAATTGAGCTCACAAGAAACACGCTCTCCGTCGTCACTGCAGTTCCAACCACCGTTGAAATTTAGTTTTTTCACGTCACACGCGTCTTTGGCTAAACAGAAAAATAGAAAGACGCAATTAATTCAGAGAATCGCAAAAGTTGCCAAAAAGCGGAATGTAAATGCTTATACAGTAATAATGTTCAACTCACGGTATTGGCACTGCAGCCCCCGATACTGTTTCGGACATTGGCACTGCCTGCTACCACAAAGGCCTCCATTCAGACAAGGCGGAGAACATGGAGCTGAAAATAATTGACGACACATCAGACACCTGCCTATTTCGACGAATGTCAATATTATTTTTTAAAAATTACCGTCGCAATCTGGAATTTCACCGATTGTGATTCCAGGCCGATTCGCATCCCACTCTCCGTTGTTGCAAGTGAACTTTATGCTGTCTGTACCATCAGGGAACTTAAGGTTTCGGAGACAAGTTAAGGTGCACCTGATGAAAAATCGAGATAGTGCATAAGATAAGCGTAAGATATTTACATAATAACGAAGAATTTATTAATTTTATTTATTCTGTCCATGTTTGGCTACAGGCTGAGAACAACGCAGTACTAATTGCTACAGGAAAAAAATCATGTTTTCCTTGTGATAAATAAATCTTGATATAATATACTGTACAGCACATCAAGCTTTGCGAATATTATATGACCTCAAATGGCTTGATAACTATAAGGAAGAAACTCACTCTTTAGCCGTACAATCACTTCTCCGAGTTCCTTGCGCAGTGAGCTTATACTTCCGGCAGGAAGCTGAAATGGAAACGAATAATTCATCGAGAACTCGGTAATAGAAACGAGAAATGATTTTAGAAAATTTGACGAAATGTTATTGTCCTGTTAAAATGATACTAACCATATGCTCGACGTGCAGTTCTAGTATGGAGTCCGCTGTGAAAATAGATTTGGTGATTATAGAAATTAGACATAAAACTATAGTACAACTGAGAAAAAAGTGTGGTCGAATCAACCTCATTCATTTAGTTGGCAAAGATTCAGTTGAATTGATTAAACGTTAGCGCATATCTACTTGTAATCCAAAATTTGAATGGTTGGGGCAATTAACCCATAAATGGTCGGTACAATTGTGAATTCAGTTGACCTAAAAAACTATCAAGTTGGTTCAATCATTCGCGGTTTTCAAGAAACCTGAACTCAATGCTGGATAAATTTATTTATCTCAACCACATATTTGATTCAGCTGTGATATTCGCATTCATCGAATGAACCGAGTTTTGCATCTGATTGAGCGAAAATTTACGTTTGATAAATTTGATCTAGATTCTCGAAAAACCTGTATTCCGAACAAATACGAAGTCATGTCAAAGGAGGATAAATTTAGTTCAAATAATCGTTCGATTAGCTGCAATTGATTATTGATTAAAATCAGCAAACTGTTGAAATATCTAAATGTTTGGTGCAATAAAATATCAATTCTGACAAATGCATATCATGCTTTTCATGATCGCTTTGTCGTGTTGCGTCAAACACCTCAATTATTTGAAAGATGTTTAAAAAATTTCGCGTTGATCATAAGAGAATAGATATTTGTTTGATTAAATAAGGTACCATTTCAGTTTGACAACGTCATTTGATCATTGAATACTTAAAATTAGTTCGGTCAATCAAATCTTTGTATCAAGTGTATCAAGTATTTCATTGATCCAATTAAAAGTTGTTTGTTGCAGTAACCAGTTGATTGGTTCGGTCAAATTCACGGAAAAGGTGAAACAACCAAAACTAGACCATGTTGCTTGAAACAAATGTGAGGTACGAAATACTACTCGAGGAGTTCACAAATTCGCCACTATGGGGTCACCCAGGCACCGAAAATTCTCCCTGATATGAATGTACAGCCTCAGTATAAGAAGTGGACATGAAACTGAGGTTTTCAATCCTATCGGACCCGCCCAACGACGGTCTTGTATTGTGTACCATAGAACAAACTAGGTATGCATACTGGACATATTCATGCAAAATGGGAATCGGCGTTAAGATTGATACCTATTGATTATGAAAAAAAAAAATCATGGTAATAACTACGTAGAATATCGTTACTTCAAGTAATTTTTACAAGCTGTTAATGAAATTGAAGTTCCGTTCAACGTAAAAAATCAGTCATTTCGTACAAATTCGATCAACTCAATCAAAGATGTAGTCATTTCATTCACACATTTTTTTGATACGCATGTAGGCACTATTTCCTTCAAGCACACGCTCTGTTACAATAACTAAATTTGTGGTGGATATGAGCATTCATTATACTCGGTTCAACGAAGTTACATTATCGGTTGAAATAGGCATCTATTCCATTCAATAAATTTTTATAACAATTAATAATCAGATCTTTGATTTAATTGACCAAAACGGCGTTTCCCCGCCCATAACAATAACAGCCGCGTTTAGTTGAATTGAACAGTATTATTTTGAATCAACCAAATTTTTTTGTCAAGCAACACAGGAAGTAGTATGATAAATGTAGATAATACTAACGTTTCGACTTTGTGATCAGCTTCGGAAGAATGTAGCACACCTTCCACCGAAACCAAAGCGATTATAGACAACGAGATCCAGGCGAGACATAATCTCGTCGAAAACATTTCTACCACTTAGGAGGCGAGACCTCCTTCAACGACTAGGGAGGGTATCCGTGCGATCTTACGATCTTGAACAGGATATAAAAATCCAGAGATGCAGACGTTCTTTTATACCTTCCTTGGAGGAAGGGGGTCCTGATAAGAGCTGCTAACCAAACCCATATACAGGAATATAATACTGAAGCTAACTGCAATAAGTTACGCCACATTTGATAAAAATTTTCACATTAAAATATCCTCATTTTTTACTTTTTCTCGTCGCTAAGGTAAACTCCGAATCGTTGTTTCGATGATTTTCTGGATTTCGCTTCCTTAGTCCAGTCAGTATAGACTTTGACCCTTGAAAAATTTCATGGCGCGATTTTCTTGTTCTCTGCCCTCGGGGTCACTGGGAGTGTAAATTTCAAATGGCGACCAAATTGTGCTTTTGCTTGTTTTCGAAAACGGTTTTTCTCAAATAACTCGGCCATTTTTTATTTCAACGAGAAAACGCGAGAACAAAAGTTGTAGGAAATTTGGTTCGCTGCAAGTTTAAACCTTACAATTTTTCTTGTAGGATCGATATTTTTTTACTTAGACTTAAGAAAAACGTTCAAAATTTCAAAAATTGCATTATCTCGTTTATTTTCAACTTTTCAGCTATAACGAATGTAACCAAACTTGTAAAATGTAAAGATTCAAATTTCCAACAGGTTTGGTTTCCATCATTTTTTTTCCAAAATAATGCAAAGATTTTGAAATCTGCGCGTTTTTCAGGTGTAATTCCAAAAATATCGATTTTGGGGAAAAAAATGACAGAAACCAAAATTGTTGGAAATTTGATTCTCTACAAGTTTGATTACATTCATTATAGCTGAAAAGTTGAAAATAAACGAGATAATGCAATTTTGGGAATTTTCAACGTTTTTTTAAGTGTAAATAAAAAAATATCGATCCTACAAGAAAAATTGTAAGGACCAAACTTGTAGCGGACCAAATTTTGTACAACTTTTGTCCTTACGGTTTTTCGTTAAAATAAAAAATGGCCGAGTTATTTGAGAAAAACAGTTTTTTTTTCGAAAAAAAACCACTTTTCAAAAACAAGCCAAAGCACAATTTGGTCGCCATTTGAAATTTACACTCCCAGTGAATCGCGCCATGAAATTTTTCGACGGTTAGGTCGTTTTTTGGATATACTGACTGGACTACCTCAGCAATATCCGATAAGCAGAGCTTTTAATTCCGTTGAAAAGCTATGGAAGAAACGGTCAAAGACCACGGCATCGAATATCCTATCCATTTATCTTATCCAATCCTATGCAGTTGTTAAGACGATTGTTTCATGCATGCAAAAATTCCAACAATAGCTGTGTGAGCATTGCAAATAAAATTCCCCATCTTAAAATGCGAAGATCAGATTGGAGTAATTATTTATAATATTTATTATCCGTTGTATGTGCACAGCTGCGGAAGCGCGACGACCACAGTCGAAGAGATAGAGTCCACAAACGGGGAAATTATTATTTTCAGGGTGGAATTTCCACACTTTATCACGAAGCCTGATACGTAATATTCATTTGTTCAATTATTTATTATTACAAGAGAAAATACAACACTAGCAGGATGATTAAATCGAAACAAAAGGATACCGACAGTGAAAATAGTTATTTTCGTAACACCTGCATGGGAAGTTCGACTTTGCGCACTATAGAGGGTGCGCGAAATGGCTGATTCCCTTACCGGCCGAGAGCAGTGCCGGAATGTGAACATTCCGGCACGCTCCTCGGTCGGTAAGAGGATCAGCTATCTCGCACATTCTCCACAGTCCGCGAAGTCAGACTTTCCATATCAGGTTTTATACAAAAAACAGGATGTGGATCTCGTGCGGGTTGGCGATTCCTAACTCGTCCGGAATCGCCAACTTCCCGCACTTGATGCACAATATACTATTTCTCACACCCGGTCGCAAAATGTCACTTTTCATACCTCTTGAGCGGGCGGAAAACAGCTCTTTGCACCCGAGGGCAGGAAAATAGTCGTTTCTGCCCGCTCAAGAGGTATGAAAAGTGGCATTTTGCGACCGGGTGTGAGAAAAGGGATTTTCGCTGGTAACGTACTAGGGTTCTTCGGGTTTACGAAGAGATGAATATCCCCAATATGAGATGGTCACTGCCCCATTTTCTGTTGCATAATTACAGAGTCCTCGAACCACAATTATAATAACTGATGTAACTCGATCTTTTCAGGCGAATAAGTATACATAATGATATAATCAAGAAACTTGATAACCAATGATATGCAAATTTAGGTGATCTTTTCTTGTAATCATAATTAATAAAATATAGCGGCATGAGTATCCTCAAGCTCGTTAGGATTTTTATTGTAATGCGTATATTGATGATATAAAAATAACTGGATCATCATGAGGCATGATAATTATGTCTTTCATAACACATCGCAGTTTAATTTTATTAATTATATCCGCAGCATCTCGTGCAGTAATACACAGTCAAAAAATAACACGTATATTCTTTTATATTAAACTTTCATTGTTTAAGCATTGATATAGTAATATTGTTATAATCAACATTTAAAATTAATTTGTGATATTTTACGACAGTTAGATTTGTGTCCCAATAGAATTGAGGGGAAAAAATGTAATAAAAATAATAATAATGAGACGAAAAGAAAAAAAACGAATCATCTAGTCAATAGTTGTATTATAATCATCGAACATTTCTTATGATATTTTTTCGAATTTAATCTTTGATATATTTAGATTATAATATTTAATTACTCCTCACATTCGATTGATATAGGTATTAGCTCCAATAGTAGCACAATTCTCATTGCTAGTTATTATGTTATAATGTATAACAAATCTTTTATAACGTTTGATATCGTATAATATATAATATATATATAAATATAAAACATGATTACAATAACTTATCGAGCTTTAATTTCCATCAGATATCCGAAGCGTTCGTGTATCTATCGATAAATTGATTATTCGAACAACTTGATGCGTGAAAAAAAGAAAATAATACTTTTCAAGCAGTCGCAAGTTGATAACAGCAGTACATTACATTCCATGAACAGTCTGATTATATATAGATAATCTAAAAGCTAACTTTTCCACGAATTTTAAAAAATCCCAGAGAATTTCTATTGTGAAGAAGAGCTCCGAGGCCCACGTAATTCTCCAACACTATAGAATTAGAAATTATGTTACAAGTCTCTCCCAATAAACTGACGAGCGCGGCGTGAAGACCCTCCACGTCAAACTTCATCTTCTCCGTCTCTGTACCTGAAACGATTTCGTTAGTTATCGACACGGAATAATATAGGTCGATGGAAATAACTAATCGAATAATTCCAGTTACCCTTGTGCCAGAATAAAGGATGACTAGTGAATGTAATCCATGGAATATTCTTCGCAAATGGATTCCACTTCTTCTCTAACGGTAACGGCTTCCCTTTGTTCCACATAAGCTGTAATCCGGACATGTTACGACCCCTGCGATAAAAAGAAACACTTAATTAATCAATTTCGATCACCCGGGTAGAGGAAACTAAATTTGGGGATTGAAGTAAATTAATTTGTGGGTGCAGAGGAGATTCTATAGCTACTAAAAAACGAAGAAAACTGTGAAGAAATAATCATCACTAGTCATTAATTGTTGAAATTTTAATATTCGGTGCTCAATTTCGTGCAGCATTATAAATTTCTCAATATTCCTCCAAGGCTCAGGCGTGTAAATTTGAAAGAAGAAAAAACCAAACAAGAAAAGCGATTAAAAATTCTAACTACGTTATAAACATTGGACAACATCCGACCCACGGATGTGTACCTAGATTCAAATTCTCCAAAATTGGATCTTGCTGCAAGGGAGGACCACTGTTGACGAGCAGCGTTATGAAAGATAGACGAGACGCCCTCTGCCAGGCCATTTAATCTTCTAGAAAACGTTCAAATAGACCAGGTGAGGATCGTGAGCCACGTACAACGATCGGATCTCCTCTTTCATCGGCGAGAAGTACCTCCGTCATCTCCTATCGTTAAAACCTGATACTTACGGCACCAGGGACGTAGGCGGATAGACGAGTTCCCCGTTAACGAGTGTGTCCACCTCCGCCAGAGGTACTCGACTGTATTCCAAGGTCTTGAGAGATATGAAGTCGTACTTGACTGTATAGATCGCGCTTTTTGTCAATAAAATAAGCCGTTCTTTCTCTGTGTCCCACAGGCTGATCCTGGGGAGAGAAGAATCGTGAAATTCCGTAAATTGAGCGTTATTAAGATTCCTCGACTAAAATTATACCGACTGCGTCAACAGCCAGCAGCCAACGACCTCCCCGTCCCCGACATCCTTGGTCAGAGTACGAGTACAGTCTTCGATCGCTCTTTCCACCACGTCATTCCTGTCGGAGAAAAATGTCTGCGCATCTAAACGCTTGAACGAAATACTCGGGGTGTTGTTCGCCGTCGGCGTCGGACCCGGCGGAATCGTGGTCGACGAGGCTGCGGACAGTCGATTATCATAGAGATCGAAAAATAAATTATTTAGAATCAATGTCAAGTTTGCGAAATGTTGACATTTGGGGAACAACAACAACGATCATTGAAGACGTGATTTATGAGCCGTTGATTATACGTTGATAACGATTTAAAAAGAGTCTTACGATTGTTATTCGCCGAGGGATGGTTTTGGCTTTGATTTACTTCATTTTCTTTAGCGATCTGCAGAGTAGCACGTCCAAAATCCACGGAGGGGCCGTCGTCGAGGGACCTGTCATCCATTTTCTAGGTTAGGTTCGATTATTCGAGGATTTTTAGCGGAGGATGACTCTGATAGGTATCAAGAATGCACTGTGGGATCGATTTTAACACACTTTGTGTAAGGATTTTGTATTTTTTTAATCGGAGAACTCGGATCGCGGAAAATCGGGTTATTGGATGCGTGAGAGAAACGCCTCTGTATCAGAGTGCAGTGACGGACACACGTATCTGAGTGACGGGTTGCGGGTCGGCAGGCGCGCAAATGCTATATACCGTGAGGTTCTCGCTATGCGGGCCACTCGGTGCACCTAAAGCAGGCAACCCCAGTACGTACCCCAGGGAAATTGAATCTGAAGTGCCCGCGATAGGCAACTGAACTGTATACACCTGTAATTTGGTTGGCAATGGTACGTTGTAGCTCGCCGCCGAAAAAATTGCCGAGCTACAATGCTTGGCAATGCCAACCAAATTACATGTGTATGTTCAGTTGCCTATCGCGGGCGCTTCAGATTCAATTGTATGTATGTACGTCCCATCACGTGCCATACGTACAGTTGCCTGTTTCAGGCGCACCGAGTGGCCCGCATAGCGAGAAACTCACGGTATACGAGATATTGATGGGATTGATACACAGACTGAATTTTTATGAACTTGTTGATTGATACTTGGATAGATAGATAGATATATATATTTTTTTTTATCGAGCGATTGATAGAGGAGATGGAAGAAGACGGACGTTTATTAAATGCAAATCCAGGAGATTGGATAAAAAATATATGATTGTAATGAGTATCTGTTTTATGAACGATTTACACGCTGCTATATTGCGAATCAGCGAAGTATTTTAGCACTTGATCCTTCGGAGATTAATTAAGGAACAACAATTAGTATTTTTATAGACGATATTATCTTATCAGATGATCTTACATCGTTCGACGTATCTTCATTCTTGTTTCGTCGCACGATGATTTTGTATTATTTTTGTAGAGTTTTAAAAATTTGTGATTTGAAATTTGAATTTTTCACGCGAATGAAAATTTTATAATTTTTCTCATTATTATGGATTTGAATAGAAGCTTAAGAATTTGTACAATTGAAAATCTGAAATTTGAAATTCTTACGTCAAGTGTAATAAAATTTAAAAGAATTTGTAGAATTTGATGTTCGGTTTTTTTTTTCCACATATTAGAATAGATTAGAAATAGTTTGTAAAAAATATGAAATTAAATTTTTCTTTGAAAAAATACAACTTCAAGAATTTTTAGAATTTCGAATTGAAACGACAAATTTTTCTTGTGAACGGCAATAAAATTTGATTCATTTGTAAAATTTGTCATTTCTTTTGTACGTGACCTAAAACAGGATTGAAAGAATTTTTGAAGTTATAAATCCGGCGTTTACGTGAATTAAATATTTATTTTCAATATTCTCTTTCAGTGTTAAAAATACATTATTGAAATGAAAATGTATTACATTTCGCACAAAATACTATTAGATCCATTTTTTACATTTCAGTCTCTCTTATAATATAGGTTTTCAATAAATTAAGGAAATAATTTACAATAGCAGAAAAAATGAAGAGCGTGGCTCATCGTGGAGTCGATATAAAATGAAAATCTAACTGTACAATAAAAAAAAATTAAAAAAAAATCAATAATAATAATCTTATTGCTTCATTTTTTTCGATTAATTGTAGCTCCTCATATCGTCCAACATGTTGTCCGATGAAGTCAACGTCAGACTCCTTTCCTCGTGCATTCCTTTAGCGTAATTTATCTGCTGTGAAACCTGCGGGAATATCACATTCAATATCAATCACTGATCCAACTTCTGACTAAAAAAAATTGACCCTGAATTCTCACCCATTTGGCGACTTCTTCCGTGTCGCACCTGACCTTAGGCCTTCTGAGTAACTCAGGACCGTCCAAATTGAGCAGAGCCCCAGATTCGGTCCTCGACGTTAGCTCAATATAGTACAAAGTCGTTCCGTTACTTTCGACTTTGTGGGTAGGCTGGCAATGCACCAAATCCGCGAGGCTTACTTCGGTAACGACCCCTTTAGTGCCGCCAGAGATGACCCGTATCCTCTCGTTCGACACCAGGACCCTCAAGTCCTCAGTTCCACTTCGCAAACATTCATAGGCGACGAAAATCTCAGAGTAGTTACGATTATTAATACTGTAAAGGAACTCCTGGCCCTCTGCCTGGTGGTTATTGTACGGCGGCAAGAGTCCCGCTGGTCCAGAAGCCACCCGCGGAGGACGATCGCGTTTCGGAATCGCCCGATGCGCGCTGAAACGTGGTTCGAAGCGATTTAGTGAAGATAAAATTCCCCGGGTCTGAAAATAATCACCTTCTACTCGTCTCTCTAACTGCGCTGGCTGTTTCTGTCGCGAGATCCAAGACCCCGACGACGGGTTTCGTGATCGTTCCAACCACGCCTTTTCCAAATCCGGTGAAGAATCCCTGGAAGATGAATCCGCGTTATTAATATCACGAATTAGACATAAGAAAGTCGAAAAACTCACCGGAAAGCCTTCGTTCGCAGCTCCGTCGTAAGTTTGTTTGAAGATACTGGTCATACCGCCAAGCAGACCGAATCCGAGGCCTTTTAGGCCAGCTACGATGTGCTCGCCGCTGCCTGTAGTGTTGGCGCGTATCCTCTGTCTGGCCTCTTCGTGTCTTTCGTCGAGTATAACGCGGCCCAATCCGTCGGACAAAGACTCGGTGACTTTAGCTGCAGAGTTTGATATTCCATGGGTGACATTTTTCACCAGGGTCTTGACACTGCCTTCGTAAATGAGGCCGGAAACTCCCTCGGAAACGTCGTTCACAAAGCCTAACGGATTTCCCAAGAAGTCAACGGACCCCAGGATCACAGCTGCTTGCCATTTCAATTCCTGGAAGAAATTGTCGTTGTAGATCAACTTTCAGTCTCATTCGACGATCTAGAACTCACATCCTTGTAATGTTTCACTATGGAATGCATCAGGAACTGGCTGCTCTCGAAGGGATGTTTTTTTATGAACGGTTCGAGCTCTATCGTCGCGTCTTCGAATTTGATCAGCGTCAATCCGAGTTTTCTTTTTATCGCTTGAAGTCTGGCGGGCAGTTTAGTCGTCGTTAAGACGCTCAGTCTCACCTAGAAACGTGAACAATTTTCAGATCTTTGTTTCAATCCACTCATCATCGATTTCTCTCTCACCTGGCTCGGCACGAGCTTCAGCGTTCCGAAATAGTACCTAGTAGCATGAGCGGCGGAAACTTCGGATATGAATCTCTGTGCTTTGAAGTCGTTTTCGTCCATCGGAGCCTCGAGCTCGGATTTTCCAGCACCGACGAAGGCTGCCAGTCTGAGAAGCAGTCGCTCTTCCAAATGCATGCAGAGTGGCTTCACGCTGACTATCAGATGCTTGTAGATCTCGGCGTTTTGATTTTTCGACGCCAGTTTTTCTGACGCTATGTGAATCGCTGGTCTGCTGTCTATATCCGCTCGCGATAACCTCGCGATGTTCAAAACGGTCGAGCACTGCGCCTCGAAGAGCTGATTGTCCACCTGCACGTCCTCCACACTCAAATCCAGCGCAGTACTCGCCGGAGTTTGCATAAGCTCCAAGGCAATTCCGGCTAATCTCGCGAACAGAAGTTCCTCCGCTGGCCTTCGGGACACGATCGAGAGTCCTAATCCCGCCGGGAGTCTGACGCTCAGCTGCAATTCTCGGGTATCCGTGCTTTGTACCGTTGGCGCGACGTGAGTAGGCCGTTGGGTGATTGCGATATGGGACCAATCGCGTTCTTCGAGTAATGCGAACGTTTTTTTCTGTAATTCAATCGAGTTTTAGCAGCGAATTCAATTCTGTTGGGAGTTTAAAGCAGAAACTCACTCTTTCTTTGATATCCAAGACTTGTAACACCCTGGTTGGTCCGTCGGTTGATACTCTAACTGATAGAAAACCCGACCCAGGCCGCAGTCTCTGTCTCCCAACGCATTGTTCAATAGGCGGAGGACTGATGTGTATTTGCGGACCGAGGACAGCTTCGCTCCCTATAAATTCGTGATTTTTTAGACATTGAATTTCTTTTGGGGTGGTGAAAAATTTAATAGAATAGGAATTACTGAATCGAGTCATCCTAGAGTGACAAAATTCTCGAGTTGACACCATGTGGCTTTTAGATTCGGAATTATTCAGCAACGATGCCTTTTTCAAACACACAGGTGGATTCATCGCAGACGTTCGAAGAGTAAATAGATATAAACGAAAGGGAAATAAACAGTGCCAACTCTTCTTTCTACTCAGAGATACTCTAATATATTAAAATACTGTAATACGAATAACGGTATGAAAAAAGAAAAGAAAAAAAGAATTCATATCGAAAATAGGTGTAAAAATACATTAGAGTAAAAAAAATCAGCACCTGTGTGTGTGATATACTAAAACTCTATACGTACACATTTGCCAGCGGGCAACGCCGCGCCCTGCAACATTTTATTACTGATTTAAATAATCTGAGTATTAAGAAAAACCTATGATCAAAATACTTCATCTTTTCGGGGGCTGTAAGAAAGTGGAAATTCTAAGGTAATTAATCGGGAATCGAACCTTCGTGGAGACCCATGAATCCGTCCTTCGACTGAACGCACATATTTTGATGAGCGCAGCACAGTCTACCGTCGTCGGTGAAGAGCCAAGTCTGCGTCGATCTTCTCCGAGGATCCGGTCTTCTCAGCGCAAGGGCGCAATACGAAAATGGCTGCGGCGCAGTTCCGGCTATATCCAAAACTAGCACAGTGTCTGGCGCCCTAGAATGTTTGTCTCTAGGTGGACTGGAACCTGTTTGAAATTTCGTAAGAATTAATCCACAATCAAGCAAAGATTAATCATCGTCTTCACCTTCGTGCTGCAGTTGCCCGTCGCTGGTCATCCTCCAAAGCTGGGATCTTGCTCCGTACTGTTTTCTACGCAGAGCCACCCAGCCCCCGGGACCAGCCTCCAATACCAGTCTCTGCGTCTCAACATCCAGGGGGTCTAGCCCATTCTCTCTTGAACTGATATCGCCGTCGGCTTTAAACGTTCCTGGATAAAATTTTATCGGAGTTACATTCGTTGAATTATAACGAAAGATAGACTTCAACCGGAAGTATATTACCTGTGAAAGCGATGTAGATGAAATTCTCGTAAGTCAAACCCCCCGTTTCCCCGAGAATATTGAGATCGTAAGACGCGGTGACCCCGCCGGGTGCCGTTACAGTTAAACTAGCTGCGTGAATTGGTTCGTCCAAGGCATACGGAACTGAGGAGTGAGGCCTGACCGTCCATTGCTGGCTCTCTGCTATACCGGTCTGTAAATAAGAATACAAAGTTACGAATCTGTGTCCGGGGATCTCTGCAAAATTTGATACTCACTTGATTGATGACTAAAGGTACTTCTGAGAAGTTGTCCACCCTGATCGGTGGCGGCATTGTATCGGCGTCCGTGAACACGACGAAGTACGTGCTTTCCTGCAGGACTACATCGACCCTCAAGAAATGCATTTTCCCAGCTGTATCCCTGATGTTTATCGTCAAAGAGTGGTTTCCGTCCAGCCGAATGCCCCCCGACCACGTACAGCTGGACACGTCGATCACTCGCACGCATAAAAGCTGGTCCTTGTCCAGCCGAGGCCAATGGAATGGCATGTGGCAGTCCGGCATCGCCGTTATGTACGTTGCTTGCGCGTCCGGGTGGCTCTGAAAAATTGAAAACCACTTTAAAAACGAACGCAAAGAGCGTCGGAGACTTCGTTCTCACCACCGTTGTGGTAAAGCATCTCTGAGCCAACTCCAACGTGCAGGATGATCTGTTGTGCAATTGATATCTCGGGGACAGTGTGACGACGGTAGTGGCTCTGTATCTGCCTCTGGCGGCTCTGGTTGCGACCCCGATGAGGTAGACGATGTCCGGTCTTCCGTCCCGGAGGCTGACTCTGAGTCTGTGCACCTGGACTCCGAGTTGTAGATGGAATTGTTGGCACCACTGAGGAGCTCCGTGTGGATGAACGCCGGTCCCAACCCTGACGACTAGGGTCCTGCTGGCCTCCTCGTCGCTGAAGGAGAAGAGGAGGGGAGCCACCATCCGCGCTCTTTCGTGTTCTTCGAACTGCCCGGCAGCTTCAACGCCCACTCCTTCTTGTCTGAATACTAACGGCAGTCCTGTTTTGTTTATTATCCAATACGGAGCAGTGATGTTTATCCGTAACGCTGATCCTTTCTCCACGACCACAGCTGCATGGAGGAACAATATTCTGCCCGAGGAATCGGAGAGCCGCATTCGGCCGGTGAAAGAGCTGCTGTTTTGCGGAAGCAGAAGCTGTAACGAGACATGGGATCGTTATACTCTCGTATAATCTATAAATTTTTATCCCCTTACAGTTCCGGCACCGGAGTATCCCTCCAATTGAATACCGATCTCCAATTGTCCATCGTTGTTCGAAGTGTGAAGATCGGCGTTACTGCCGGGAGGTATTCTCCCGCTCTCGGAAGCCACGGAGTATGAAATCTCGTGCGGCAATAAATTGGACAAAGTAATAGGGGCCAGGAACAAGATGGAGTGAGCTGGCATCGTTGGAGTCGTTTGGCTAGCATCAGCCGGGTAGTTATCCCGTCTTATCGTGACGCACATTCTGTGGGGGCAAAGAAAACTGTTGAACAACACCGAACGATACGAGGAGAACCGTTTCCGAACCGCTCACCTGAATATATGATTTTGGTTCGTCTTACATGTGGTATGAATTTCGCTAACTTCGGACGGTTTTTTAACCATCGACCAATCTATAGGCTCTAAACAGAATTGGAATAATCGATTCGGGTATACTGGCCGAAGCCACATTTGCGCTCCGGTGTGCGTTAGCGGTATTGATATCACAGTTTGGGCAGCTACTTGCAGTACTTTTCCAACCATGGATGAAGAAGACGGAGAAACTGCGAGAGAAAACGATTATTTGCTAACTATTGAGAGTCCAAACTACCCAGAGGGTAGATACTAACATCCGTGGTGATCGATGGGCTTCTCGAGCTTAATTTCAACCGCATAATTCAGCTTGTTGATGACTTGTAACGCCGATCTAACGGTGACTAGTTTTCTAGCCGATCCCTCGAGCTCGACAGCAAAGACGACCCTGGCCCTAGGGGTCATGAGTTGCATCTGGAACCGAGACGCAAATTTTTGTATTGCGTTCAGAGAACGTTGACTCTAGTCAACTGTTACCTGTGAGCTACCGATAACGTCGGCATTAGCGTGACGGAAGTATATTCCCACCCTGTCTACAGTTACAGGGTCAACAGGTCTCCAACCATCGACGGAAACGGCGACTTGATGCCGTCTAACGATGTGCGTAGAGTGGTGGCGCAGTTTTCCCCTGCCTTCGAAAGTAAAGGGTATAGTTTCTCCCGGGGAAACTTCTACCCAAGTCATATCTAACTCGAGTATATTGTCTGTTTTGGAGGTGCCGCTGACCTCGTTGACCGTGTCTGTGGTAGCGATGATTGTTTTGAACCATAATTTCGAGCCAGTTTCGTTCTTCAATGCAAAAGGAACGAACGGCGATCTTCTACGATACCCTGGAGGGCTTCCGAAAGGTTTAATCAGCAACGAATCTTTGTTAGACAGGTAATAATCTTGCGTCCAATTGTCCTTTACCAGTTTAACAAGCTCCACCAGAGTCGATGTTACGTTAACGTTAACCGAGTCCTCGGAGTTTATCGATATCTGAAGCCTCTTCAGAGCTAACGAGTTCGTGAGGGTCTGTTCCCACTTGAAGATTGCTCTCCAAGGTTCTATGAAAGGCTCCCAGCCACTGAGAACTCTGTTGTAGTAATCGACGCTAAAATTCGCCGAGGCAACGCCAGGCCCTGGTAACGATTGCCTCAGGGAGAGTTCGGTCATTGTCATTTCCAACAGAGGGACATCCGCGTCTCTGCAGTCGTCGATGATGCAGATCCTCAAGCAAGGAGTCTGCAGTTCCATCGCTTGAACGAAAAGAGCGTTACTCGTGCTTGGCTGAGTGTTGGGAACTGCGTTTTGGGTCAGCCACAATGCAGCGTCGTCGAGCTGCCCGTTACAGCGATCCAGTGCCGCTTCGCAATCGGTTTCTGCAAAACCAAGAGCTGATAGTTTCACAACGTGGCTTTTAGCGTTTGCCGGAGGTTCGTTGGACCTTTGCTTCGCCCATAGAGTCTGTTTTGGCAGGGAACTGAGCATTCTTGTGAACATTGTGATGTCGTGATAACTCAGTCTCACACTCAAAGGCTGCAGTTGGATCTCCAGACACTTTTCCTGCGTCAGATCAAAACTGGCCCCCACAGGGTCGATGATGGACAGAGCGGTCTCGTCCTCCAGCCCAAGAATACAGGAGAATAATTCGCACCGAGATAAGTTACAGGACAGGGGCTTCTCTCCGTACTGTGGCGCCGATCTGTAGGCCAGGACTGTGGTAGATTTTAATATGACTGCGTTCGTGTCCCACAGGGAAGTGTTCTCGACTATGACTAGCTCAGAGTCTGTTATATTCAGTTTCAGCTCAAACGGAACATTGCTGGCGGCGTTACTATCGTCGTTTTCCTGTCTCACGACCGTTGGAACGATTCCGAGAACCGGATCGGGCTCCGGAGCGTTTAGGAAGAGAAAATCTTTCACGGCTTCCCACCAATCCAATATCGCCGTCAGTCTCATGCTGTGCAGAATAATCGTGGTAGCGACGTTGTTCCTTCGCCTTCTGTGATGAACCTCCGCCTGCACGTGGTTTTCTATGCCTCCAGAGTTTCTCAAAGGCTGTAGAATGCTCGTGAAGACGTTTGACCTGTGGTTTACCGGCTCATCTTGGAACCTGGTGTCGGTTACCAAAACTTCTTGGGAGACCAAGTCTATATCTTGCGATCCGTCACTCAGCGAATCCAGGGTGAGCCTTGACTTGATGAAATTAACGCAAGCCAGCGCAGCCAGTCCGTGGTTTGGATGAAGCGCAACTGTAACGTTGACCAGTTCCAAGCTTATACACGACTTTGTCCAAACCTTTTCAGACGAGTCTTCATGGTTGTTGAAATACTCGTCCGGATTGGTCAAATCTTGCATCAGCAATCTGAGATCGTCCAGGTTCTCGCCGATGTTGTACGATAGGAGTCCGCGAATGAGCATGTACTGAGCCGGGTCCAGCGCACAGTCCATCGTGGATAGAATCCCATGGACACTCCAGTCGGGAAAATCTCTGCTGATATGAGTGTCCAGGTTCCTCTCAACTTGGAGCTTCAGATGGCACTTTTCCGTCAATAAAGAAGGTCCCAATTTCTCAACGCAGAAACTACCGATGTTAAAAACGTCTATGCTGTGATTATGATCGTCCGATTTAAGCCTCTTAGCGGTGTAAACGTCCATGTTGAGTAACTCCAGTAGCATAACGTCCATCAGACAAGTCTCGACCTTGTCGGAGAATCGGAAGGAGTTGTGGGCGCTCAGCTCGCCGAGATTGAGGAGGATCAGTTCCTCCGACCTCGAGCTTACCGGGAGCAAAATTACCGGAGCTCCGGCGTGAAGTTCCAGGGATAAACGCATGTCTCTCTTGTTCAAGTCGACCAGAGTCCCTCCGTCCGTTCTAAGATTAACCATGACCGATCTTAGCTGAGAAAAATGACCGAAAAAGGCCTGTAATTCTGCGAGAAATCTTTGCGTGTGTACGTAGTGAACAGCCGACATTTTCAATTTGAGTTGTGCGTCGTGGGGTCTATCCTGAGTGTCCGTGTAGCTCGAGTATTGAAAATTAAGCGCTTCTCTGCCGGAGGATAGAAACCTCTCCCGATAAAGTCTTCCGTGCGGAGTCAAGTCCAGTAAAGACATGGATCCAAGAGATCCTGATATTTTCGTCTTGTCAAAAGACTTGAGAATGTGAACGCTCGCGTTGGACACGTTAGCTTTGGCTATTTCTCGCTCCAGTTGGGTCAGTACCAGCGTCAACGATCTCACTTCCACCTCTATTTCGGAATCCGACGGGAAATCATCAGCCCCGTCGACCTGATCAGAGTCCGAAGATTCTTTGTGCAAAGGTTCGTGTTGACCCGAGTCGATCGGAGCTCCGACTCCCAGGAAGTCGAGCACAACCATCCACGATTCAACGCTGACGACTAGATCAAGACAGTTGAAGTCTATGCAGATAGATTTTCTCTCGACTTTCTCACCCACGAGCATTGGGTTCGATTGGGTCATTGTTATGCTGATCAGGACCAGATTCTCCTCGCTAACAGCTCCGCCAGGTGAAGGAGGCGGAGTGTTTGGTGTATTAATTTGTGAAACTGGCTGCCTGCGCCAATGAGCAGGTACGGCACCATACAGGGTGTCTGTTTCTAGTCGGTCTGGCAAGCTGCCTCTGCCATAGTCGTTCTTCCATCTTTGAACATAGACCAGGTCGGGGCAAGACCTTGAAACACCAGCCGGAAGCCTGGCTCTGATCGGAGCGGAAGACTGCATCATGTATCGATGCCTAGATCCGACGGGGCAGAGAAGGTCTTCCATGAGTAGAGATTTGAGAGCTACTTCCACGGTGGATTCAAACTTCTTTAGTTTTTCATACTTTGCGACAAAGTCTCTCATCGACAAGTCAACCAGAGGTTGTTCGGAATTGTCTTGTTTAAGTTCGACGCTGAGGACAGGCAATTCGAAGAGAACCTTTATGGAGAGGTCGAACTTTTCCGAGTAGTTTGATACTTTCGCGCTCTGTATTTTCTGCTCCGTCGCCACCGGCTCGATTTTCGGGGCGTAAACCAGTCTGTGAATTGTGTCCAAGAGTTGCTCGTACTGACTTCTCGACAATGATACTTTTAGCGGAGTGACCACAGTCCCACGGACCTGAATAACAGGATTACTTGGGAGCTCCGGTTCCAGGGGAAAACTGGGGGTTCTGGGCAGATATCCGTGCTCCTTTTCCACGATTATTCTCAGCACTGTATCGTGAAGGATAGGCTTTCCGAACTCCTTGCAGCAGTACATTTCTTCTGCTCTAATCGGCGAGCTTCCGCTGACCGAATTAGCCTTCAGGGAAGTGTCTAACGAGTATAAATTCATGTCCCGAACTTCCAAGGTCAGTCTTTGCTTCGCAGTTGAATCCAGCGGCGGGTCGTGCTGCAGAGACATAGTTCCGAGATGCGCGACGAAGACTTGTGTGCTGTGAGCTGATCTGGGCAAGACTAAAACCGGACTGTCCAGAACAGCGTCGAGCTTCAGAGACAGAGACCCGCAATTGTCCGAGCCTTCGAAAGACAGACTCGGCAAACGTTTTCTGGGCGGGACGTTCCATTCCTCAGCATTGACCAATCCGATAGCCATATCCGTGGCAGCTGCTCCTATCTGTCGCGCAAAGTTACTTAAATACTGCTTGAATTCGTCCGCGCAAGAACGCAGCTCGGATATCAGATGAGGGGCGTGGGTGTACCAGACGCTTCCGACTCTGATCGTGACCTCGGCCAGTGTCTCGGGGCTCTCGGACTGTGATAATTGCCTGTAGCTTCGGTTCACAGAGAACCTAAACGCCTCCGGTTGACTCGATAGACTCGGAAAATGCTCCAAAGGGTGGTGCGGAGGGTCCGCGATAGGGTCCCTTCCCACGCTCACTATTCTTTGATGCATTTTTCCCGTCAGGGTTTGATCCAGTACTTGAAGGCCTCCCAGAGACCCTGAAACCAAATTATTGGCTCCCAGGGTCGCCTGGATTCTGGCATCGGACATAGTCGCCGTGGCTATCTTCTGGCCGATCAATTGGCTGTCCTGAATGACCGCTCGCAGGAGCAGTATATTCAATCTGTGAAAATCAAAGGTGATTTCCGTTCTGACCAATTTCTTTTTTTCTAGAGCCTGGTTGGCGAGCGATCCGAGTCTTTCGGACCTTTTGTGTCGTGATTTGTGGATCGGAAAGGCTCTCCGAGCGAAACCGATGAGCTCAACGATCGTTTCCTGATTCGCAATTATGTCCAAGTTGTTGAATTGTATATTAGCAACGCGAAGATTCTCCGAGGCATCGTCGACCAGCATCAACTCGACCATTATCAGAGCCTCAGAGTCCAGTTGGTCCAATCCGATGAAGGAATTAGTTTTCGGAGGGCTTGGGTTCCTCGAATCTCTAGCCAAGGTGGAAAGCGCTCTGGTCAGAGCAACGGGGGACGTTAATCTTCTGGGTAAAGTTGGGTCCGGGGAGCCTGGAGACACGGGAGAAGTTGGAGAAGTTGGCTCAGAGTCTCGCAAGCTCCCCGACACACTGTCCATTCCTACGTGCTTGTGGCTCGCTACCAGGAGTTCGAAGTCTGGACCGAACTCCTGCAAGGCGTCAACCAGGAGCAGACTGTGGACCGATAGCGAGGCGCTCAGATCCGCGGGCCTTTTGCTCAGAGATATCCTGACCCCAGAAACTTGGAGTTCTGCGACGCTCCGTCCCCTGGACTGAAGCTCAAAGGTCATTTGGTCGATTATGAACTGGATCATCATCAATCGAGTCAAAGTTCGGTCCGGGCTTTCCTCCTTCTTTGGACTCCCAGGCTCTAAGTTGACCGGGTTCCCCCTCTCGTTTTCCGAAGCGTTAGATAACTGGAGTAGCAAGTTGTGCATGGAGCGAATAGCCTCGACTTTTTGTTCATTCACGTGCACCACGAGCCTCGGAAGATTTCCAGAAACGGTAATGGAGGGAAACTGCGGGTCTGTGGTCGTGACTACGCGTCTTTCGATCTGAAGCGAAATGTTGAACCTCTCCAGGACGTGTAAGCTGGACATTCCCCTGGTCCTTGCGTGCTTCCAGTGGTCTCTAACTTTCCCAACTAGGACTTGGAGGTCGGATAAATCGACGAAATACTGATCGTAGAGTCTCTGGTGCAGCGCCGCGTCCGATATGCCCTGAACATCCTGCAGGGAGTCGTTTTCCTTGCTTCCGGGTGGCGTGGAACAGGGCGTGACGTACTTTTCGTCGTCGTCGCTGTTCGACGACCCGGGTCTGAGTATAACTTTACTGCTCTCTGTGCCGTTTGTGAGATGCAGTCTCCCAAAGTCGACGACAATCACCGCGGCGTTAGAGTCCGTGAATCTTTCGACCAGCAATATCTGGGGTGCGGAAATATCGAATTGTAGGTCCCAAGACGCTCGCTGTACCAAATCGCCTTCTAAAATCTGTTCCCAATTCTTCATCAGCTGTTTCCTCGTTCTGCGTTTCATAGCTTGTAATCTTTGGTTCGAAGCGTGTCTGTAAGGCTTACACGTGAAATCTATCAGCCATCGCATGGCGATTGGATTATATACAACGTCCAACGATCTCGAATTCACTTGCAAAGAGTGGTCAGTGTTCGTGTGAAACGGTTTCTTCTCGTAAATCAATTCGAACAACGGTTGCGTCGGCTGGGTCGGTAGCTTGTCGGAAGAGCCTCGCAACCGGTTCGTAGCAACGGAGGTAGTCTGTGGCTGCACCAGAACAGGAAACGTCGAATTCTCCGTCAAATAATCGTGCAGATACAAAGCCCCCAGGCTGATAGAAAATTTGTGCGACCCGGACCTGGGTCTGGACTCGTAGTTGAGGTGAACCTTCTCGAATTGCAGTTCCATAACAGTTTTTATGCTATCTCTGTCTCCCTCGCCAGTGCAGAGGCGGACAGCGCCTTTGGACAGTGTGAAATTAAACTGTCCAAAGACTGTGTCTCTCCTGATCAGAGTATCGTCGTCCATAGTGTCGGCTAACGCGTCGAGGAGCTCTCCCTCGAAGGTGGATGACCCCTGGATGTTGTTGTTTGAGGTCTTCGAGTACCAGCCCCACCACTGGGGGAACCACTGCACGAGCATGCCTCTGGCTTGGGGAGAGGCTGGAGTGGTGGCCTGGGGTATTTTCGGCGGTCTAACCCTGGCCATCGCGAGCTCTCTGAGTACTCTCAACTCGTCGAAGCTTCGTTCCAGTTCGATCGTGTCCTTGAATTGTTTAACTTCCGTCGCCAGAGCCGTGGTAGGAGTTCCCAGCAGCTTGGCGCAAGCCTCGACGTAGAGAACGTTCTGTTTCCCTCTCTGAATAACGTCCTCCCAGGACAACTTCACCCTCAGAGTTTCGTTGCCCATGTGACATCTAGCGGCGTATCTCCACCATTCCTTAGGAGCCTCGTGGATCGAGATATTGGGCCTGCAACGTCGCTGACGCCTCCGACGATCGATGTCTTCCAACATTTTGATGCATTTCACGATCTGTTCGTACTGCCACTGCGAATAGAGATTCAATTCAACAGATACCAAAGACGATTGATTCAGAGATTGTTTGAAGACACTCACGTCCGTGATGGACAACGGAACCTGATCCAACAGCAGATCCACTATCAACCTTGGCTTGCTGATGGAACGCAACGGTCTTTCAGATCTGTCTCGTTTGATATGCGCCCTGGCGCTCACAGGCGACAGTATGTGGACGTGTTTTGCCTTTTTGGACTCGCTCATCGCGATCTGAAAATGGTAAATGAGTTAATACAAAGACGTAGAAGTTATTATTCTGGAATCTGTGTGAAACAATGAATCAGTATACATATACTAACAGCCAGATCGCCAAGGCTCAGGCTACCTAGGAATTCTTCCTTCTTCAAATGGTCCCAGTATACACTGAGGCCGTCGAGTTCCATGAGTTTGAACGAAGCATCCCCGAGGTTCCAAGAAGTTGATCCTGGTATCCAGCTGGCGTCGCAACTCTGCGTAGTCAGAGCTCCTATGGTAACGCCAAAGGCGACTCCGGTACCTGTGCAACAAAGAATATCCCAAAGTGATAACGGACGCTGTTAAGTCAGAGTCATCGCTGTTTCCGAAGGGAACAATAACTCAGGATTTGAGTGGTACATTAATCTTGAGTTGTAATAATTCAGAGTAATTAATTTGATTCAACGTAATTCTTTTAATTCAGATTAATTATTCTCAATTCAACCAAATTCAACTTCAATTCAACTTCAATTGAATATGATTTCAACTTCAGTCCAATTCAATTTCACCTTCATTAAACTCAATTCAATTTTAATTAAATTCAAACTTCAGTTCAATTCGATTCAAACTTCAGTTCAATTCGATTTCAACTTCAATTCAATCTCACCTTCATTAAACTCAATTCAATTTTAATTAAATTCAAACGTCAGTTCAATTCGATTTCAACTTCAAGTCAATCTCACCTTCATTAAACTCAGTTCAATTTTAATTCAATTCGAACTTCAATTCAATTCAATTCAAACTTCAATTCAATTCGATTTCAACTTCAATTCAATTCAATTTTACCTTCATTAAACTCAATTCAATTTTAATTCAATTTAAACTTCAATTCAATTCGATTTCAACTTCAATTCAATTCAATGTCACCTTGATTAAACTCAATTCAATTTCAATTCAAACTTCAATTCAATTCGATTTCAACTTCAATTCAATTTCACCTTCATTAAACTCAATTCAATTTTAATTCAATTCAAACTTCAATTCAATTCAATTCAAACTTCAATTCAATTCGATTTCAACTTCAATTCAATTC
>JAFFZH010010471.1:8646-22994 GCA_018420115.1 Euura saliciscinereae | reverse complement strand
TTCAATTCAATTTCACCTTCATTAAACTCAATTCAATTTCAATTCAATTCAAACTTCAATTCGATTCGATTTCAACTTCAATTCAATTCAATTTCAATTCAAACTGCAATTCAATTCTATTCCAACTTCCATTCAATTTCACCTTCATTAAACTCCATTCAATTTCAATTCAATTCAAACTTCAATCCAATTCGATTTCAACTTCATTCAACTTCATTCAACGTCATTCGACTTCAATTCAAGTATACTATATCTGAATATTTCAAGTAACTTCTTGAACTTCTGTTTTCTATGAATTGAAATTAATTCAGGTAATTCTCTCTCATTTCAGTTAATTCTCATTGACTCAGGTGAATTGGGAATTAATTCATGGATTAATGGCACCTCAATTCAACGAGTTATTTTCCGTTTGGTCTTCCCGCTGTACTTACCGTCCAGCGACGATAGGCTAACGTCATCTTCATACCTAAAGTGTACATCCTTTATATTAAGCTGCAAGTTTTCAATGATGTTCGTTACTAGCGAAGTTCCATAATTTAACCAGGAACTATAACTCGTAGCGTAGTAGCCAGGCTCGCGCTCCGTATCCGCTCGCCATCTAGCCTCCAGCATATCTAATCTACTCAGTTTGTACTCCAGGGCGGCGTGCTCCTCCGCCTCGTTGTCGAACTGGAATAAACGATGAAATTAGGACACTGTTGAAACGGTCAGAGCTCAGAGCTCACCTCGTCCAGACAAATCGGACCAGCGACCAGGTACAATTGCTCTATGACTATGACCCATGGCGCGGTTCGAATCTGGGTAACGGGAACGTGCAGTCTGACTTTGCCCACGAATCCCGCCTTTATTTCGACCGGGAATCCTATGTGTCTCAACGCGTCTCGTTTCAGCGGAAGATTCTCCAGCTCCACCTCGCCTGAGGACCAAAACCGGATACAGTCGATGACGGACAATGGGATCGGTCGATAATTACGGTTGGAAGGATTTGGGAGACTTTTTTTTCAAGTTTAGAAGCGATTATCTCGTTCAGAGTATTTTTTTTCGTACGATAAAAGAAAGTTTTCGGACATAACCTCTCACCTGACAGCAGAGCGATGCTGAGTTGATCGGTGTTTAAATTCTCCACGTATTTTCCCAGGTAGTTGTTCAGTATCCAGGCGACGAGTCCTTCGAGCATGGTGAGAGTGGGTTTATTTAATTAATGATCGTGAATTGAAAACGATTGATGTCTCATTAGACACATAGCAGGTTTTATGTATTTTTTTAATAATTGTCTAAAGTCGACATTTTATTACGAGTTACGTATTATCTACGTCGCGTTTAGGTCTTTCTACAGAGTAATATACGTTTTATGAATAATATACAGTTACTTTTTACAACTCGTTTTAAAATAAATACACCTAACTCTATCTCACGTATTTTACAATCATTCAATCACAATTCACAAAACCAACACCCGGATCTGTTTGAGAACCACTGAATACTCGAAATTACGGAGTAGCTCGAAATGTGCACGCGATACGGGACCATAAACAATGAACATTTAGTAGAAGGAGACATATCGTCAAAGAAAAGGGTGTCTCACGGTATAGGGGGCGTTGCGAACAGTCGAGAACCTCAATGAGGGTCCTCACTGGGACCTTTGCTTAGTTGAGGGCAGCACTGCTACTGGTTCCAATGAGGCGGGAAAATTTGATTCTTAAATATAATTTACACATTTACTCGAATGGATTATTTATGAAACCGTTCATTTCGTTTCGCAACAGACCATTTACGCATGGCTGAATCATGAAAAACGTAAATATAATTTTATTGTTGCAAAAATATTGCCCTCGTATAACCGACTAACATAACCTCACTTTATTGCGTATAACCGACCAACATAACCTCACTTTATTGCAACCTGTCGTACGTCTCGGTCCGTGCATGTGCCCAATAAATAATATTGTTAGATACACACTACGTTTTTTCAATTGATTTTTCCATTGAAAAAGTGTTCACTTGTTGTATTTAATGTCGCGATAATTATTTGACATTTTTGATAATTTGATTTTGCGCTCGCAAAATATCCAAGAACATTGGCGCCATCTACGCAGAGTTTGACGAATGAAGACCCTCATTCCGCTAAAGACTTTTATTCTTAGAATTTCACAAAGAATTTGTTTCTTTTTCGATGTAGGGTAAATCACCCAGTATATTCAAATTGTATTTATCTATTTATTTATTTATTTAGAACAGGTGCGTATACAGAATGTGGGTCAACCACAAAATGTATATACCAATATATTTAACTATAGAAGATGTAAAAGTATAATGTATAATATTTGTAGCACTACATATCAAGTAGTGGTCCTGAGTGTAGATGAAAAGTCAAGTCATTTCAATCAGTGATTGTGCGACCACATTTTGCTTGCAGGAGATTTAAGTCAATAAATAATCAAAGAAAAAAAAAATAAAAAGCCAGACTCCTGCGCAAGCAGTCTAGACTCACATAAGCTACTGGACCACATTGGAAATGTACCCGGAAATGTATACATATATTTTTATGATATTACTATAACACATTTTTTTATTTTCGTGCCAACTATAAGTTTATTCTTAGAGACATTGCTTCCCAATGCAAACTCTTCTTATCTTTGATACTAATCGAAAACAGCATTTATTTTTTAGCCACAGCTATTTTCACTCTTTATCAGAGTATACAAAATCCTTATCTGAATGTAGTTACATGGTCAGAGTAATATTGAAGAAATGAAATCTTCTTTTTACTATATGTGCAGTTCGAATTCCACATTGCTCGACATAAATGATATTCAAATTTTGCCGCTCGCCGGAATTCTACGGTTCTCGGCTGTTCGCAGCGCCCTCTATAACGTGGGATTTTAGGACTACTTTTGGACACCTGAAATGTGAGGAGATACGTCTCCTTCTACTCCATGGATGCGGCTGTTTCGTCCGCTAGGACCGCAACATTCAAAGCCGTTGGATGTTTTCGTACAATCACTGGCATACAATCCAAAAGCCTGAACAAATTATCGCAGATATATGCGATAGGTCAATAAAATTTATCAAAGATTCCGTCGTGTTATCTACATTTGAAAACCACGCGCTCCGCCATTTCCGCGCGGGCTTATTTCAAGACCGAAATGTTCCACAATCTAGAGAAATGCCCCGTGCCCTTGGCGCGACCTTGAAGCCTGGTCAGCAATATTTTTATTTATTTTATTACATTGTTTATTTTATTACAATCGTCGATCCCCGCAATTATCCTCGCTCTACGAGAGTACAAATAATCGAAACTATCTCGTTGATTGATAGCCGATCAAGGTCAACAATCTGAGATAAAAAGAATCCGGCGTCCGTTCTCATATTGCGAGGATACCAATTCTAGACTCATGCCGAGTGTACCATCTGAGTAAGCGAATCGCCCGAAGGCGTTACGTTTCAAGGTTATCCATGATTGCGGCATACCGTGAGTTTCTCGCTATGCGGGCCACTCGGTGCACCTAAAGCAGGCAACCGTACGTACGTCCCATAAGAATTGGGTCTGTTACCCGAAAGTATTGCAGGTGTCAGCAGGGGGCTGAGCCACCAAGATGGCGGCGTCACTAACACATATGCTGCATTAATGTATTATCTGTGATAATGCGTGTGAACAAACTATTCCAGGTGGCAGCAGGGGGCTCAGCCACCAGCATGGCGGCGGTGGCTGAGCCCCCTGCTGCCACCTGGAATAGTTTGTTCACACGCATTATCACAGATAATACATTAATGCAGCATATGTGTTAGTGACGCCGCCATCTTGGTGGCTCAGCCCCCTGCTGACACCTGCAATACTTTCGGGTAACAGACCCAATTAGCACGTGCCGTACATACGGTTGCCTGTTTCAGGCGCACCGAGTGGCCCGCATAGCGAGAAACTCACGGTATACGTAATACGCGCAACGCAACGTATCCTATACGAGGAAATAGATTGTTAGTCCAGTTGCGTCTCGACCGCCGTAGCCGCAGTGTCGCATCAAACGGTCTGTCCGATAAATCCGTCCGTTCAATAATTCTGACATAAAACATCAATCGCAATACTCAACATGGGACTTGAGGATTATAAGGACATCGTAGGGACGAGTGCCTCCCTTACGGCCATGGCACAAATGTTCGCTGGAGTGTGAGTATAATTATCATCAATGATATATTCATTTATCCTGATATTTCAGGATTCGTCACGTGACGTGACGAATATGTATTTTTATTTCAATATACAGTCGATCCTTATCTTGGCTGACGTGAAATGAAAAGTTCATCCATTTTCTTTTCACAATTTTATTTCAGTTACTGTAAAAAAAAAAGGAACTAAAATTGACTGGCCGTTATTTTATTTTTTTATTTTTTTAATACATAACATTTTTCTTATTCTCTAATTACAACGAAAGAGGAAAGAAAAATGGAAATGTATGAAGTTATATTATATGCAATAATGAAAAAAGCGATGGCTAGAATTCTTAAAATTCTTTTTCTTGCAGATTCATATGTAAAGATATTTACGCAAAAGGAACGACGAAGGGAACGGACCCAATGCCGTTCGTGGGTGGTATTGGAATGTAAGAGAACTGTTAGCCTGATTTATCCCGGTTTGGATGGTCGATCGTCAATGGTCTAATTATCATTATTTTTCTGTTTTCTGTTTCTTATCTTATCAAGGGGAGTCCTTATGCTTCGTTACGTACTGATTCTGAACGATACGGCGATGATAAACGTTAATATATTCGGTATCTGTCTGAACGTGGCATACTATCTTTTCTACTACTACTTTTCGCCCAACAAGGTAAATGAAACAACAGGAAAAAAAAACTAACTCCATTATCGCACATGAATTGTGGCTCAGATGTTGGAATTGTATCGATTGTCCTAATCTTAATATGCAGTATAGTCTTCAGACACCTGTGATAAGATTATCAAGTTTATCTTGATCGTAACAAGAGAGAGCATCAAACTGTACCTATGTAATTTTTATTGTACACCCTTCATTTCAGACAGAGACAATCGCATTGACGGGTAAAATAGTTGCTTTAGTCGCAATCATCCTTGGCTATACGCAAATAGAAAATGAGGCAAATCTCGAGTACAGATATGGAATCATCGTCACTGCTCTATTGTTCATTTTAATTGCCTCCCCGCTTTTCAGTCTTGTAAGTATAACTTCCATCTCCTCAATCCTCGCTGGTTTGATGCTACAACGTTCTTTGTAATCACAGGGCGAAATCATGAGGACAAAGAGCACCGAGGGCCTTCCGTTCCCGTTGATATTCATGGGAACTCTGGTATCCTTCCAGTGGCTCGTGTACGGATTGATAATCGACAATGGCTTTGTAATAGTGAGTTCAAAGTCGTATCTCGCCGGCGAAGATCGTCTCTTTAGCATCTAATAATCCTAATAATTTTCATCAATCAGTTCCAGAACGCAGTTGCCTTCACTTTGTCCATTGCACAATTGTCGCTGTTTGTGATATACCCGACGAAGTCTTCCGCAGACAAAGTACCTTTGGTGGAAAAGAAGGAGAATTGACGATCTCTGAGATACTATGCTTCGGAAAAGCGCTAGATCGCCTTCCCCGGAGTAAATAATTTACTTTTACGACGATTTCGTGTTTTATACAGGGTGGCTCATTTCATGTGTCGAGAATGGGAGGGGCTTGGAGTTATGCCCCTCCCATTCTCGACACATGAAATGGGCCACCCTGTATAGATCAAGAATTTTTAACGACTGGAAGTAATGAACGACTCGCGACGACCTCAACTTTTCCTGATTATTCACAGTCCTTGGGAATTAATCTAGCATAAAGTAAACGAAGAATGTAATTAGTCTATTTTTAGACCTTGTTTCTACAGACATATTTCAGACGACAATATTGATTCAGTTGTTAAGGGGTCATTCGTTAAATAGCTAGGCTCAAAGACTCTAAAGAAAGCTAAGGTATTTACTGAATGTCCCCTAAAAGGTGATATTATGTTGTTACAAGATATAACAAGATTCTTGAAAGAAAACGGTGACTTGACAATAAAAGAGAATATATATTTTGTTGATAAAATATAACAGTTTGGTGTTTTTATTGTATCAACGGGTCCAATTAGACTGCTAAGAGTAGGAAAACTTTTTTTCGCCGTGGATATCGGAGTTGCGGTAAAATCGTCGCGCAACGTCGATAATTTAACGGTACGACGATCTGCGGCTAGCCTTCGAGTCTAATTGATCTACTACGTAATTTATTGAGTCAATTGCCAAAAGGTCATCCAACGATTAGTGGAACAGTATCTTATTTACATACATCGATTGATTTTAATGGGTATGGAAGCGGATTTTATGTAAATTTACAAGTGCAGATTGCAGCGAGCAATTATGAGACCAACGAACTTTGGGTTGAATTCAATGTGGGACAAGATCCACACGCAATAGATCGTGGGTTCAATGATTCATGACGTCAATTGTAATCATTTCAATTTGCAGACCAAAGGACTGCCGGAACTCCACAAATTTCCATATTAACGTGACCGAACTACGTTGTATCTAGACGTACTACGACATCATAACAGAATATTTATATATCATACAATCAGCGTATAGAAAGTTGAATTTGTATCTACCAATATGGACCTCGATTGCGCAATTTCAATCCAATACCCTCTCTTCGAAGGGAACATTCAAGTTTCTATGTCAAGGGGTTCGGGTCGGGCATTGATGCCACCTGTTTCTTTACGTATACATATGTATAGTCGAGAGATCCACCTGAAGTAATATTATTTCATTTTACGTCCGCTAGATAAATATTAATTAGGCGCTGCAAGGTATCATCGCAACAGACCATTTTTATTGTTGATTTGCCACGTCGATAGATCGTAAAGAAAAAAAAATCGCTAGAAAGTGAAATGATACTTTTTTTCGATTCAAAATAATAGAAAGTTTTGGGAATTTCATCAATTGCTCAACTAACTGTAATATCAGAAGAATATAAATTTAGCACAAGAATGCTATGTTTTACCCAAATACATATGCGCCGGATGAACCCAAAATTCGAAATTCAAAACCTTAAGATTAACGGTTTTTTTCTTAAACTCAACCGCGTGAGTTGTTGTTTATATGTTGTTTTTGTTACCAGGAAATTATATAGCCATGGAAAATATGTAAGTGATCAAGTCTCATTGACTCGAAATTGGGAGTTAGATCATCGTTTAAATATGATCATACTTTTCATTTCAGTCTTCAAAGAATTTTTCAAAAGCCGGTAATATATTTCCCGCGCTAAAAAAATCATGATCGCGATGAATATAATTGCTCTCGTGGTTTTTATTCACGATTCAATTATCGCTTTGTATGATCGACACACCTTTTATATTTTTGGCGGATGTACTGAATCTCCAAACTACAAATAAAAGTTACAAGCGCGCGGTTGAGTTTAAAAACAAAAACCGTTAATCTTAAGGTTTTGAATTTCTAGTCACATGTTGATTATACGCTTCGAATTTTGGTTCATCCGGCGCATGTATACGTATTTGGGTAAAACAGCATAGATACGTGACGTTCATCTTCCGTAGACAACTGATCCTGCCGGATTTGATAGCGAGAAAAATATGTACACGTGTACTCGAGAGTGTTGTATTCGTGTCCGCGTATGCATACATACTCATGCGGTATAAAACCATGCGCTAAATAATGAGTAGAATGTCGATGTGAATACGCGTGTACACAAATTTGGTATCGAGTATGCGTAACTTCACATTGCTTCGCATATCGGGGATAAAATATTTATGATTAAAAAAATGAATAATAACGCACAGCGATGAATATATCGCGCTCGCCGTAATATGACAGCGTATGAATTTAAAGAAATCATCGGTGCTACAGCTTCGGTGTCAACTATCCTACAATTTTTAGCCGGCATGTGAGTATAACTACGATATTTCAACATATTTCATAATTTATCATAATGCAAATAAACACGGAACGTGACATAACCTCGAAACATGTGACGACAAACCGCCACGTATGTAGTTTCATTCGGCTTCTGATGCATCCGTGTCTAACGTCATATTCATCTCACTCATTCACAGAACAATGCTTGCGATATAGATCTCAGACATTCATGTTTCATAATAACCAGCGCTATAAATAAACTGTTTTTTGTTTTGTTATTATTATTATGTAATAATTTTTTTTTTTTAGTCTAGAATGCCGAAAATACATCCGCAATGGGACGACTGGTGACTCGTCAAGCCTTGCCTTCGTAACATGTTTCATGTCGTAAGTGCCGATTAATTATTATCACATTTCATTTGCATACTCATTTATTTTCAGGTTTATTAAACTCTATTTTAATCATCGTCACAGATGCAGTTTATGGCTGCTTTACGGCATCCTTATAAAAAATTCGTCGATAATAATCGTAAACGTGTTCGGATCTTCGCTACAATTATTCTACACCTTCATATTCATGGGGTACAGTTTGAAAAAATCATTGGCAACAAGACAGCTGACTGCGGCGGTTTTATTCGTCGCATCGGTCTATCTGTACAGCCATTACGAGGTCGATGAATCTTTGGCCAGGCAAAGAGTAGGACTGCTCAGTTGCAGCTTGACCATCGCGTTCTTTGCCTCGCCGCTCACTATGCTCGTAAGATTGCGATAATTCGTCTCTATGTTGATCGTCGACTTTCGTTTGTAATCCCAGTTTCTCTTATTTTATTCCAGGCCCATGTACTGAGGGTGAAGAGTTCGGAGAGTCTACCGTTCCCGATAATATTCGCATCTCTTGTCACTTCTCTGCAGTGGCTTTTGTACGGATTACTTTTAAGCGATATTTTTATAACGATACCGAATTTTATGGGCTGTGTTTTGTCAGCCTTTCAATTATCTCTATTTGTATTTTACCCAGGTAAACGACTGGACCAAATACGACTGATATGACAGAACCGTAATCATAAACTCCGTTGATAAGGAAAAAATAACGCAGGATATTTTTCTCGATGTCGAAATTCAATCTGTCCATAATTATACGTAATTACATAATTCTTTACACTGTCTATGTATCTGCAATCGGGTTTTTTCATCAGTGAATTACAAATATAACATATTGTAATTAAAATTCATTGATTATTTTATTCCCATCATTTATTCATCTAACATCTTATCAACACGAAATTAGTACGACTGTCCGATATTTAATAAAGAAAGAAAAGAAAGAAAAAATGAAAATATTTGTATAACCGACGTTTGAATTGCGTTAGCATATTTGTTTAATTTGTTGCCTGCAAACGTTTACTTAAATCCTTAAGACTGTCTACATTTCTGATATAAACGAGAGCGAGAAAAACAGAAGCAAAGTATAAGAGTCATTCGCTTCGGTGTTTGAAAATAAATTCAGGTTCTGTTTATTTCAGCTTTAAGAATATCTACATATAGCGTCAAGCCTAAACCTTCTTTGTTGACTCATTTCTGAGTAATAAATGAATAACGTTTGGCATTGTGACATTTGGCAAGAGGACTGTAAGCCTCAAGTTGTATTCAAACATTCAAATATCCCGCGCCGAGGACAGCATGTGGCGCCCTCTGGCTGCTTTGAATTTTCTAGCGGACTGCATTCGAGCTCATTGCGCCGGATTTATTGCAAATCTGGTCGTAATGGAAGAAATTTAATAATCGCAGGTGTTTGAAGAGCGTCTAATAAAGTCCTTCTGATTCCTTCGACAAAGTAAATCGAATAAAATAACAATAAAAAATTGTCCCATTTCCTTTCCGACAGTGTTCGATTCTGTCGTCGTCTGGTGTATGACGTAACGATTTTTTTTAATCGCAGGAAAAATGGCTGGGACATGGGCCGAGGACGAAATCGGGAGAAAATGGGATCGCTGCTTCACTGACGCCGTTCTTAAATTGGGTAATAACGCAATCGAGAACTCGGATAATTGTCAGATTTTTAAATGACCGAAAAAAGTCCGAACCCTTAGCCACTTATTCAACCACACGTTTTGACGTATTTCAGGCGGTGGTGTCTTTCTAGGATCCGTATTTTCGCTTCTATTCTTCAGAAGTAAGTCTCAATACTCTAAAAAATTAATCACTACACATTCAAGAATCATCGAGTCACCCGTTAATCGCATTAATTAGCCTCCTATCCTATTAATCGATAATTTGTACACCTATCGCAATTTCCTAACCTACAAATTTTTTAAAAAATAATCATAATAATGTATTGGGATTATTAAATATGCGAAATTGGATTCTATTACGTAACACGAAGTTGATTGAATCCAAATTCGATTCTGTTTAAGGAAAGAGATGGCCAATAATAACAGGAGGAGGTTTTGGGATCGGTATGGCGTATTCGAATTGTGAAAAGGACATAAACGCAACTTTGATCCAGAACAGAACGCAGGGTCGTAAATGTGAAGAGACTAAAAAATAGTCGAACCCTCAGAAACTACGATCCTCCCTCGTTCGTCATAGAAGAATATAAATAAATATTTAAAAAAAAAACATGAAAAATGAATATAAACTATGTGGAAAATCGTCTTGTAGTATAAAGCAAAGACGATTGTGTCCAGAGAAACGCTAGTTCTTTTTTTCTGTTCAATTTGTACAACAACATTGATACTATCGCAATAAAATATAGCGTTCACAGAATAAAAAAAAAGAAAAAAAATCCTGCAGTGTATATATTATTATGAAACGATAATGTCGTATTGTAAATTATGTTCAAAAAAATAATAAAAAGACTCTGATTGCGTCCATTGTTGCTCTCCTGTTTCATCCATTCGAGGAAAGACACATAGCCAGATCCTGGCTTGCAGCATTTCACTGCCAAGGTGTGACATAAATATCTGATCAGTATGATGGCGTTGAGAGATTGCATGAGCTTGCAATGACGACGAAATAGCGACTATTGGGTCGTCATTGGAAGCTCATGCATTTGGCTATCTAGCAGTGCCGCAAAAAAAAAACAAAAAAAAAATCATTTGGTAGTAAACGATCTTTATTTTTTCCATTTCTGAGTAGTAGCTCTCCAGCTTACATTTGTTTCCATATATGTGCGCGTTTTGTACTTATTTGATGGATGCAAACATCAAACTATAACATATAGGGTGGCTGATAACTGCTTGATCGCAGTTCAGAGTGTTGGCAGCCTGATGCTACAGAGCTCCGAATGGTTCCTCGAGTCTCAATTTTCATTGTAGGAGGTTGAAGATTCATATCCAGCCTCATATCACGATAATCTATGAAATGAGGGATGCTTTGGAGGATCTGACTTTGTTGACTATAGGATCTTGCTCTTGCTTGCTATCGGGACGTTTTCAAGCGTGTTTCGTTCCTCGTTAGATCAGCAGTTAATCATTGTTGTGTGAAAATCGGAAGCGAAGATATCGTTAATTATACAGAGTGAATTCTTGCCGATGACACAGTCTGAAGTTAGCTATAACCGAGAAATGCGCTTTCAGACATTTGGATTGGTTCAGAATTACCTGTCTGAAAGCTTGTTTTTTTATTTTAGCCAACTTCAGACTGCATCATCGTTGGGAATTCACCCTGTATATCGAAAAACTTAGCCTTTAACTTCAACTCTACCCTATTCTTCGAAAACGACACGAAAAAAAAACTTTGATCGCTATAATATACAGTTCATAATATGGACAAAGAGAGTCCAAATATATTTTGGAAAAAAAAATTGTAACGAGCAATCTAAGCTGCGAAATCATGGATTACGTGAGAATTTTCCCGTTTTCGCGCGAGTACAAACAAAAATTACTAGCATGAAGTGAAGAACAATGTCGGACTATGACGTGTGCTCGCAGATCGTCGGCTGTTTATGACTCTAGCGACCACAATTATCAATATTTTCTAAAAATTCAAACGGCATCTGACACGGAAGCCTTCGAAGACTGAGATAATATTTCTTGAATATTTTTCCGAGTAGTTTTAAAAGGACAGCGACGAGTTGAAGTCAATAGCTATGAGGAAAAAATAAGTTTTTCAACAATGTCTTCTCTCCTAACTTTCACACAACAACGATCGATGGCTTATCCAACGAGGAAGAGAACGAGCTTCAAAATGCTTCTTGTCCGAAAGCTCTAGCATCTTTATTCAGCGAGATACATCACTTCAAAGCCAGATGTCTTGATAGTTTGATACTGCCTTCGTGGTCCCGATGTTGAGCCAAGATCGTATCGATCTCGAACCCAACAAACGAGGAAGAGTTTCCTGGGGATATTTTGAGGGTTGAAAAAGGTTTCTAGTCCGAATATAAATAAGGTTGGCAGTACCGAGTGATGAGAAAAATATTGAAGTAAAATTTGCTCAAAGATCAAAGTAGGGTCGAGTTATTATTAGCGAGCAAGAGAGTTAACGGATAAGAGAACAAAATTAACCTACGGATTATAAAACGGTGTAGAAATGTCGGGCTACGCGTGTCATCCGGACCTCGAACAACCTGGGACAAGTCGTTGCCGACACATAACCTAATCGAGTGGTAATAAACCCCCGGAATAAAACCGGACCGTTTGACGTCGGGTTTCGCGCTGTCTGCTGCACACCCGCACTGGCCGTCTGCTACTGCCCAGTGTATGTACTGCGGACGAAAAAAAAATACGCACCATCCCTGCGTGGCCCAGGGACCGAACGAACAACTGACGAACTACGATCATACGGAGTGGTTGTAAATATTAAAATAAAATATCGAAAAATTATCCCAAGTGCAGATATACTGCTGTGATATCGAGAACACGCCCCTTCGCCAATAAATATAGACACACTCACGCGAGGGAGTTAACAAATAATTTTCACTATTTAATTATTATGATAAAATGTCGGGTTTTAACGCGCTTTCAGCGACCCAGGAACCCGAAACGACTGTCGAATGTTACCATAGTTTAATAGAATTGAAAAATAACAATATACAAAAATTCAGTCTGCTAGTCGACCTCATGAAATGCTTCAGGAACATTGTGTCAATGGCTCGACTCTCGTTGGTTTTGGCCACTATATCAATCGTCATACAATTACTCCCATTGACCGAGGCTGCGGAGCCCCTGGGAAACCCTTACGAGATTCTCGGGGTCTCTAGACACGCGACTATCCAGGATATCCGGAAGGCCTACAAGCATCTAGTCAAAGAATGGTGAGAGTCTTCGGAAACGAGACGATCGACTTCCAATGTTATTGATATTTATACGTGTTTCAGGCATCCGGACAAAACCGATCATCCAGCTGCGGAGAATAAGTTTGTAGAAATAACGAAAGCCTACGAGGTAAGGGATTTAGACGTTATTTTGAGACGGTATTTACATAATTTTTATGTTACAGCTCTTGACGGATCCTGAGAGACGAAAAAAATTCGATAATCGAGGAATTACGGACGAAGGATTGCCCAGACAGAGGCGGGACAATGGACACTTCAACATGCCTGATCCATTGGAGGACCTGTTTGGGGGGAATTTCAAGTTTCATTACCAGAATCGAGACATTACGCTATTCCATAAGATGAGCATCACCTATCGGTGGGTGAATTCTTGGAATAATTGTAGTTAAATCGAATTCGAAAGAATTATTGCAGAGTTGACAAAAATAATAAGCAGTAATTGATACTGAATTGATACGAGCGCCCACGAATTATTGTTGATTGGTTCGAATGAACGGGAAACATGAACGAATGGATAAAAATTATCGAGCATCAATTCTTGCATTTGAGTAAATTGTCGAGTATCATTGAATAAACAATCTAAATTCAACAAGCTAAGTTGAATTGAATCGATTTATTCGATATAAACGAAATTGAGTTGAATTGAATCGATTTATTCAACGTAAACAAAAATAAGTTGAATTGAATTTCAACAAAATTAAGTTGAACCGAATCGATCTATTCGACATAAACAAAAACAGGTTGAATTGAATCGATTTATTCGACGTAAACAAAAATAAGTTGAATTGAATCGATTTATTCAATGTAAACAAAAATTGAGTTCATTCGGATCGATTTATTCAACATAGGTAAACAAAATTGAGTTGAATTGAGTCGATTCATCCAATGTAAACAAAATTGAGGTGAATTGAATCGATTTATTCAACGATTATTCATCGATTCATCCAATGTAAACAAAATTGAGGCGAATTGAATCGATTTATTCAACGTAAACAAAAAAAGGTGAATTGAATCGATTTATTCAATATAAACGAAATTGAGTTGAATTGAATCGATTTATTCAATATAAACGAAAGTTTTTCGAATTGAATCGATTCATTCAACGTAAACAACAAAAATGAGTTGAATTGAATTTCAACAAAATTAAGTTGAACCGAATTGATCTAT
>JAFFZH010010470.1:3035-26173 GCA_018420115.1 Euura saliciscinereae | reverse complement strand
TTCGCCCCACAAGGCGAATAAAAGGGGTAAAACATGTTTTCGCGAATTCATGGATATCTCATCGGCCCGATGAGATATTGACTTCGTTTTTGCTTCAAATTATTGCTCATTCAAATACCTAGAAAGTAGTTTGAGCGTTTTTTGAAATTCGACTCCTAAGGGAATTAAAAGGTGTGAAACCAATTTTTGAGGCGCGTAGCGCCGACCGGGGTGGGCGCGCAAAGCGCGCAGGGGCAGAGCCCCCTAGTATCACATATGATACGGACCAAGGCTCTGACGTTTTTATAGGGATTTTAGATCATTCCATTGGAAGATGTATCTCCGCGATGACGCTGATGGGCTTATCAATAGTTTTGTAATACCCATTGACCCGTACCCTCCGAGCAACTGATATCTGAAATTGTTATTTAGCATGTGCAGACCGAGGAGTTAGCTCATCGTTAGAGTGATTTTTACTAGAAGGCATAATATAACTTCGAGTAAGTATCTAACGTCTAGTTTTTCTTTTTTATAAACTATTCATCATTTTCTCCGCAGCGATTATTTGCAACTCTTCATTCAGGCTTTCGCACAGTTCCGCAGAGCGTAATCGTTAGAATATATCATCCATGCTGTCATTTAATACTTCAGATAAGTTGAGATGCTGATTTTGGCACTCGGGAGATTAAGATGTGGCTTGAATCTCCCCGTCCCACTTCTTAACGCAAGTGCTGCGCGGTATCAACATCACAATAGCGTGAGTAAATTTGGCACCCGGGAGACCAATTTGAAAGTAAAATTGCTCAAATTGTTTTTAGAGCTTGAAGGGAAAGATAATAGCGATAAGAAGGGAGGATCAGTCGGTATGGGAACGTCGAGCTCCCCTGGCACCGTCGAATGTTCGACGATTGACGAGAGCTGGTGTGAAAGTTATCGTGCAGCCGAGCAACAGACGGGCGTATCCGATGCAGTCGTATCTAGCGGCTGGTGCTTCGCTGCAAGAAGACATAAGTTCAGCGTCTGTTATTTTCGGTGTGAAGCAAGTTCCCATCGATCAACTGATACCGAATAAAACCTACTGCTGTTTTTCTCACACCATAAAAGCCCAGGAGAGCAATATGCCGCTGTTGGACGCTATACTCGAGAAAAACATCAGATTACTAGATTTCGAAAAGCTCACAGACGACACGGGCCAACGAGTCGTTGCTTTTGGAAAATATGCAGGAGTCGCAGGGATGGTCAACATCCTGCATGGACTCGGGCTGAGACTGCTGGCCCTGGGGCATCACACTCCGTTCATGGCAAGAATTGCTTGTTAATTGCTCTCCTGATCTTCTTCGAGACTAAAAAATTTTTATTTCAGCACATCGGACCAGCCCATAACTACAGAAACTCTTCGATGGCTCGCCAGGCGATAAGAGACGCTGGGTACGAAGTGGCGCTCGGAGCAATGCCAAAATCCCTAGGTCCTCTGACATTCGTGTTCACAGGAAGCGGCAACGTGAGTCAAGGGGGTCAAGAAGTATTCCAAGAGCTACCGCACGAATATGTGCCGCCAGAAATGTTGAGAAAAGTGGCCGAACACGGGGGTGAGGATTCAGACCGACTTCCTGTACCAGAATTCACACCGAGGCGTGATATTCGAATTTCCAGATGTGAACAAAATCTACGCCTGTGAGGTGAGACGTCGGCATCATCTGGAAAGGAAAGAAGGCGGTGGCTTCGACTCTGAAGAATACGACAAATTTCCAGAGCGGTACATTTCTACATTCAGCAAAAAAATCGCGCCGTATGCCTCCGTCATTATCAACGGCATCTATTGGGCTCTGGACTCCCCGAAGCTCCTGACGATCCCTGATGCTAAGAACCTTCTGAGACCAGCCCATACGCCCTGGCTTCCCACCAGCGTCGGAGCTCCCGCTCTGCCCCACAGAATGTTAGCCATTTGCGATATATCTGCTGATCCTGGTGGAAGCATTGAGTAAGCGTAATTTATTTCCTTGGAACGTGAAGGAGAACGTTGACTAATATTTTTTCGTACCGACAGATTCATGAACGAATGTACGACCATCGATACACCGTTTTGTTTGTACGACGCCGACCGCAACAAAGATACCAAGTCGTTCAAAGGTCCTGGGGTCTTGGTCTGTTCGATAGACAACATGCCTACGCAGCTTCCGAGGGAGGCAACCGACTTCTTCGGGGACCTGCTGTTCCCTTATGTTTCTGACATCATTCAATCAGACGCTAAAAAGCCGTTGGAAGAACATGACTTCAGTCCTGCCGTTTACGGGGCCATAATTGCATCCAATGGGCAACTCACTCCCAACTTTGAGTACATCCAGGAACTCAGGCAACTCAATCTCAGGAGTCGGGATAAAGCCGACTATGGAGAAACACAGGAGAAAAAAGTATTCAATGGATGATGTCGTTGATCTTCTCAAATTACGGATTTTTTTTTTTTTTATCATCAGGTAGTCGTGTTGGGTGCTGGATACGTGTCCGCGCCTCTCGTCGAGTACCTGCACAGGGATGAAAAAATTGGAATCGTTGTCGGTTCTCAGTTCAAGGACGAGGCAGACGCTCTGGCGGCGAAATACCCAGGCGTCGAATCCGTCTTCCTCAATGTTCTGGATAGGTCTGATACATTGAGCGAGCTCATTGCTTCGGCAGACGTAGTCGTCTCTCTCCTGCCGTACTCCCTTCATCACGTTGTCGCAAGGACTTGCATAGATACCAGAACACACCTGGTAACGGCGAGTTACGTCAACGACGAAGTCAGAGCCTTGCACCAGGAGTGAGTCTCTGAAGTTTCATCGCTATTCGTCTCAAAATAAGTTTCTCATTCATCGTTTCGATATTATTCTCCAGAGCGGAAGCGAAGGGTGTCACGATTCTGAACGAAGTGGGTCTTGACCCGGGAATAGATCATCTTCTGGCGATGGAGTGCTTCGACGACGTTCGCCAAGCCGGGGGAAAGATCGAGTCCTTTGTTTCATGGTGCGGAGGACTTCCCGCCCCGGAGTGTTCCTTCAATCCATTGAGATACAAGTTTAGCTGGTCGCCACGTGGCGCCTTGCTGAATACCCTTTCTCCAGCCAAATATCTGCACCAAGGACAGGTCACCTCGATCATACAAGTTTTATTGTTCTTAGTACGTATTGTATGGACTATGAAATCTGAACCGATGACCCACAGGTGGTATCGATCTCCGGAGGTGGAGACCTCATGTCCTCGGTTCAGGGGTTGAACTTCCTTCCTGGTTTCGCACTGGAGGGTTTTCCCAACCGGGATAGCACCGTGTACAAAGAATTGTACGGAATCAACAATGCAACTACTGTCTTGAGGGGCACGCTTCGATTCAAGGGGTACTCGGACACTATACAAGGAATGCAGCTGCTGGGTTTGATCGACCCGAATCCGGATCCCATTCTGCATCCCAACGGACCGGACATCACTTGGGTAAGCTTCAGCGAATTGGAGTTCGATTGAGCTGGTTGAATTGTTTCGTTTTTCTTTCAGCGTACGCTTATCTGCAATCTCTTGGGATTATCCAACGACAATATTTTCTATGAAAATTTGAAAACAAAATTAGCGGACAGAGTCGGTTCCGAGGATCGCATGCAAGCGATAGAAGATTTAGGACTCTTGAAAGAGGATCCGGTCCTGAAATTAAATACTCCTCTCGACACGCTGTGCAATTACTTGTCCAAAAAGTTACGTTTGGAATCGAACGAGAGAGATTTAATCATCCTCAGACACGATGTTGGAATTCTATGGCCTGACAACAAGAGGGAGGAGAGAGGGATAAACCTGGTCGCTTACGGAGATCCTAATGGACATTCTGCCATGGCTAGAACTGTGGGATACCCCGCTGGCATTGCGGCTAAAATGCTCGTTGATGGTAATCGATAAAATGATCGAAATTAAATTATGTAACCCATGGTAATATTCGTATTTTCAATTCTATAGGAGAAATACAACAGAGAGGCGTCATCCTGCCCTTCACACCAGACATATATCGTCCGATGCTCAGCAGAATCAGAGCTGAAGGCTTGGAGTCCTTCGAGACATCCAAATGGCTTTAATTTGTGCATGATAGCCAATCTAGACATTCTCAAAGAAGATATGTTGAAAGTTATATCGAATTGATGAACGATGATGAACAGCGATCAACCAGGACGACCCCCAGGTTCTTCAGTGCCTCCTGTGGGGAGATGCTCGAAAACCACACCTTCGTGCTATTGTAACATGGAAAGTGGATAAATATTAAATTCCGAAATGGAATTGTGCTCGCAAAAGTTGTGCTACGGTTCTAGATTTTAGTAGCTTATTTAAGAATAAAACAGAGAGATTATTATTATTATTTTTTTTTAATTTTAATTCTGGAAGCACTTTAACTCGTATTATAACATGAATTTATGAAATTTATTATTATGAATTAATTTCTAGCCAATACACAGCTTCATTGATTGTTTGAAGGATGAGATTAAAGCACGTTCAGGGTCATATGTCTTTTACAAAAAAGTCTGGTTGCTTTGAAATCCTCTTGGTACATTTCCTCGGGCTTAATGAACGACTCAAAGAAGGGAAGGACGGGTCTGCACACTAGAACAAAACACATCGTAATCTGACAACTTACAAACAAGGCAACTTCCAAACTGATTAGATAATCCCAACTCTATACGCTCAAACTCATTTATATAATTTCTCAGTATTCGTGTTCACGCTTTCTACCAAATAAGTATACAGTGGGTTCTCATTATAATTAATTCTAAGAATCTATTGTTCTAATCAAGCGACCCCTCATACCCAGTACCTCCTCTTCAAAATGCGTTCCGAAATTGAACCACACGGTTACGGTTGCATCGTTCCATCTTCGTTCGTCGAATGCAATAGAGAAGGACGCAACAATGCAAATTCCAAGTAGTATTACACCCTCAATTCGTCGAGGCATGGGGTGGACCGCACATTGTGCATCCGCAGCACAGTTTGGATATACAAGAAGTATAGATTTTCGGTGCGTGGAATATAGACAAATTTTGTATACTCGGGGATTCCCGTAAAATCTAAACTAGACATCAGCTTGTTCAACTCATGTTCGCTAGTTTTACGATTACGATTGGACAAACTTAAAAATAATCCAATAAATCTACCAATCTGTAGTGTTTATATAGATTTAAAAAATTGGAGCACGATCGTCTAACTCAATAGTTAGACACTGGCTCTATTGAATCTTCTTTACCGATTCATCAATCCTCTGACATAATACCGACAAACAAAAGTCAATATTAGTCGATTATTGTAAGATCGTCTAACTAGTTCGAGTTAGGCGATCATGCTGCCACGTGAACAAGTTAGACGCCCGCGTCGCGATTTAAAAAAGAATTCAAAAATTGGAGCGGCGATCGTCTAACTCAATAGTTAGACACTGGCTCTATTGAATATTCTTTACCGATTCATCACATCCGCTGACATAATACCGACAAACAAAAATCAATATTAGTCGATTATTGTAAGATCGTCTAACTAGTTCGAGCTGGGCGATCATGCTGCCACGCGAACAAGTTAGACGCCCGCGTCGCCATGACGAAGCTAGGCGACCGGATATCCTTGCGAGTTTGTTGTTCTAGTCGGGTTCCCGTTGGCCAATGGAGTTGGACAACCTCCCGGAGGTTGCATGAAGTTTTGCGACGTGAATTCATTTTGAAAATTGAACATAAATTTTGTCAGCCTCGTGTACTGATAGGGTAATGGAAGGTATATCCGTTCTATCATCGCAACATTAACGAATATCTCGTAGCTGTGATAAGCGATCGGTAATATAGAAAAGTGTACATATATAGTTCGTTAAACAAACAATACCTATCGTGCACCGAGCAGATATTTGGAGATCATGGCGGTACCCACGGCCGGTGTTGGTCAGTACAACCATTTAGATATTTCCGTTATCAATCATCCGTATTTATACCCATATGCACCCATCGATCCACGACCCCATAATCAACCCGTTACTTTTCACTCTCCCTCACCTCGCAAACCCCCAACCAATCTATACGAATCGAATTAACAATTGGCTTACGTAAAATGTGATAAGTCACCTGACAGATCTCGGCTCTGAAACTTTTCCTCCACACTCTCGATCCCCAGTGTCCTTCACCGGTTATCAATCGCTCGATCTGATTCTCTCAATTCGCCTCAAATCCACTCATCTTGCCTTCAAATTGGAACAATTTTTTTTCTACCCCATCCACCCGGTGACACACTCATCGATGACGAATATCTCCTGACCAGAGTCCGACGAAGATCTGGACACTAATTTCAGTCCACGAGGACTATTTTCCGACCCTAGGTCGGAGGATACATGGAGTTCGGACCAGAATCCGGATGAAATGATACTTTTTATAACATTTATTGTTCTTATCGGACAATATTTACAAATTTGAGTCTCTCTCTGTGAAGCACTATGTTACTATGAGTAATCAGACAAAATTTCAACCCTCCTTCGGGTTCCGCGCGGACTGAATAAGGAATTTGAACCGATTTCAGTCTTTCCAAGGCTCACCATGATACAGTAGCCTCCTAACTTTGACTCCTATACCCAGGATCTAGCAGATTGAGAACTATATTTATTAAGACGGGGCCTTTCTCACTCTCCGTTTGCACTAGAGAACCGATATTGGGATACGTTGAGTGTGATTTGCGTTACGGCGACCTTGACGAGTTATGACCATGTTTCAGTTGTGCCCAGAAATTTCCGCCTCCTCGAAGAACTCGAGCAAGGGCAGAAAGGTGTTGGCGATGGGACAATTAGTTGGGGTTTAGAGAACGACGATGATATGACCTTGACGCATTGGACAGGAATGATTATCGGACCACCAAGAGTAAGTCCACCGCCTTCTGTAACAATAAAACAAGTAATCGATCACTCGAGCGGAGAAAAGCTGTTTTTTTACTCCGTATTCATGTTCTGTGATCTATTTTCAGCGTCTAAATTGGCTTCACGATGAACTTGGCAGAGAATTTGCTCAATTATTGCAAGTCCTTTGTTTGTGTGAACAGAATTACGGCCAATGGGCCATGTGTTCATTTTTCAAGAAAGATTCGCTCTTTCACATGAATCTTTTTATCATCTTGATGAATCAAATCGCAATCATTGATTGCACCAGAACTCTGCGCAATAAGTAGATAATAAAAACTGCGCTTAATGCATGAAGCGTATGAAATCTGGCTTCTTTGTCGTTGAATCATAGAAGATTAAGACTCTGCAAGCTTTGTGTGAAGGGGAGAGAGAACTTTTAAACGGTTTCAGATAAGCATACGAGGGGTTAATCACTGTTGTAATCTGGTGTACAAGGGTTTTGTAATCACTTGTAATCTTTTGTAATCTTTGTAATCTTGCTGTAATCCTTGTAATCTTTGGTAATCTTACTGTAATCTTTGAAATCTTTCTGTAATCCTTGTAATCTTTGTAGTCTGTAATCTTTCTGTAATCTTTGTAATCTCTTGTAATCTTTTGTAATCCTTGTGATCTCTTGTAATCTTTGTAATTGTAATCGGTGTACGCCAGTTTTGCCTAGTGATTAACCCCTCGTAAGCATAGATAACTCCGGATCACTGGAACGATTCGGTTGTTCAGGTTCAATGAGCAATCAATAAAAAATACAAATATAGTGTAAATATCGATAATGTCAAGTCATTACTTTTGATGGATCAGAAAGAAGGAGGAAATATGTCTTCTCCGGATCTACTATCCGGTATATCCGGCTTGATAAAATCGCCCAATGTTAGATTCCCAATAGTATGATTATCCGACCGGATAGTGAAAAAAAAATAGGTCGGATACCGGATAGTTAGCGGATATCCGGCACATCCGTACTTCTATATCCCCTGTTAAGTAACTGTGAATTATTATTACGGTCGTTTTCAATTTTCAGACACCCTACGAAAATAGAATGTATAGTTTAAAAATTGACTGCGGTCAAAGATATCCGGACGATGCTCCGACGGTGAGATTTTTGAGTCGAATCAACATGAATTGTATCAACAGTACTACTGGCGCGGTAAGTGGTGTATGTAGAAATGTTACGGGTTTCGTTTGCTTACAGAATTGATTGTGATATCAGAACTGTAATTACGGTTGAAACGGTGATATTCCAGCGATTATTAACGTAATTTTAAACACCGTAAACAGGTCGATAATCGAAGCGTGCCGGTTCTCGCAAAGTGGCAACGAGAATACACAATCAAGACTGTGCTACAGGAACTTCGACGTCTAATGACCCTGAAGGAGAACATGAAACTCTCTCAACCACCCGAGGGAAGTACCTTCTAGCTTTACCACGCGCGCACCGTTGTCTCTCCTTTTAGCGGTAGCACTAGGCAGGCCTTATCGAGGTGTGAAGAGCCCTGCTCTTGGTAATCCTTGAAGAATATTAAGAAGTTTATTCGAATGGTACATATTTGCTTGTGTAAAAGGTGAAATCAAATCCGTATTTTTTGATTCTAGGTGAATAGTAATTGATATCTGCAGTTATATTGTTTTTTAGCTATCGAATTAACAATTGGAATTAAAAATTATAAACTATTATTATTAATTACTATTATAATAACAGATACAAAACATTTATTATTTTTTACATGTACAGAAAAAGTGTATATTTCAACTGACCAATAATTTTTTTTTCTTCCGTCGTTACCATAATTCTAACTAAGCCGAATCTACGAATACAGATTTGACTCGCTAATCTCGTAATAAGTCAAGGAATCATATTTTAACTTTGAGTAAATGAGGAATCTGGAATTAACACCCTGTTCAAGTAATAAAAGGAAATAATCAACACGGAATTAACAATAAATAGTTCAGTTTCATTTTATTTTCTTCTTTCATCTCTGTCGTCGAATCAACTTATTTTTCTCTTTTTCTTGTATCCAGTTCAGTTGAGTCGTAAGGAATTTAAAATTAAAAAAAAAAAAAATTAAAAAAATGTATCTATTCAAACAAAGAGACACGATGAATATTTTGGAATAATAATAACGCTACTACCTAGTATCGAAAATGAATCTAAAAACTTTATAATAGGAAAAGATATAAGAGATAATGATAATGATAATAATAAAAAAAAATGTAGTAGATTTTGCTTGAAAATCTGGATTTGAAAAAGATCACAGATTTTCCTTCTGCGGGTAATAATTAATAACTTCTGACAATTTAAGCTAATTTTATTCAAATTGTCGTTCAGTTTGCGAATACGCTGTATTCAATTTGGTACAATCAATGTAAAACGAAATTTTTGCTAATTATTTATCTATGAGATAATAACTGAATAATAATCTTGTAGTTTTAATGAATATATATAAAAACATTTCATAATCTTTCCCTCGATATTCAATAATTATTAATTCTAAGCTCTTAACATAGTTCGTTTTGATCTTTCATTTATTCTCATTACTTTAGTCAATGAATGATCAGCTACGCAATATCAGAGCACCGAGACCTCAGACGTGAATTTCACAACGAATTATAAATTCTTTCACACTCCAGTTTCTATCAACATTTTGTACTCCAACTGACCATAAAAGGAGCCTCGGTCGGAGGGATGTAAGGATTTTTTATGTGGCGAATTTTAGTTAAGAAATTCGAAAAATGAGAAGAAAAGTCTGAAGAAACTGAACAATCATCGGAATTCTTGTGATATTAAGTCGAGCCCTACTCAAACATCATGATTTTTTGTTTCTTTTGATCCAACTCTCGATTTCGTAGGGAAAAATCAGTCTCACACTGAGATTTCAACCAATTTAAATGTTCATATCTTTTTTTTTCTTAATTTCTATAATTTGTTCATTTGAACAATTTGAAGTTTGAGCATCGCGGCGGTATTCCTCAATCGAAGAAAGTACAACGTGATGGTGGGTGAGTATTGTTTTCATTTTTCTAATTCAACTTTTTTTGAGTGGGATTATTTCATCAATAACTGCTGTTGTTTAAATACAGAATATCTTATTCATATTTCTTGGAAATAATATCTTTACAGAGTTTGAACATCATATAATAATCAAATGGTGACCAAATATGAAATCAAATACATAAAATCAATTAAAACAAGACATTATCATAATCAAACGGAGGATAATATTGGGCGAGGAGAAAGTGAATTGAGACGACTGGATTACTCCTCTAGATCCAGGTCTCCTAATTCTTCTTCTAATCCCTCCAAATCTTCGTCCGTGAACAGATTCTCGTTTATTGCAAGCGCAGACGCACCTTCGCCCAGGATCGTTACTTCTGAAAAAGTTATCACACATTATCAAGCAGTCCTCAGCAGACTTCGATGTGATGCTACCAAAAGCTCTCTTACCGTCTTTACTCTTCGTTTCCCCGTTAGTTTGAGGTGCTGCACTGGCTTTGAGCCGGTCATTAGCGGCAACGGTAATGCCGTCGGTGTCTGCCTCAAGACCGTCGCAGGCCAACTCGTCCATATTCAGCTCTCTGTACTGTATTCCGCTGTCGTCTTCGTCGTCGCTCAGATTGTAAGTAGCAACGGCCTCGTCTCCATCGTCGTCCAGACCTGTTCGCATACGAAATGTGTTCAGAAACGATCAGAAACATGATTTAAGTCTTAAGGTGAAACGAAAGTCACGTGACCTCGATATGATTTACACTTGAAATTTTCAAACGCTATTTTCTCATCCAAAACACATTCGATTGATGTGAAATTGATATCAGTGACGTAGAAAAACTTAATGAAGGGCCTGCCAATCGTGGATTTTCGAATATCAAAAGCCATAATCAGAATTTTGTGTAACAATATTGTTCTGTAACCCAAGGAGGTGCTGCCCCTCGTGGAGAGAGGCAGCACTTCCTTGGATTACAGAACAATATTGTTAAAAAACTGTTATTACGTCTCGATTTTCGAAAATCCACGATTGGCAGGCCCTTCATTGAGTTTTTCTACGTCACTGATATCAATTTCACATCAATCGAATGTGTTTTGGCTGAGAAAATAGCGTTTGAAAATTCCAAGTGTAAATCATATCGAGGTCACGTGACTTTCATTTTTTACTCTTCTTTACCGACCGTACCCGGTTTTCACTTGTTTTCACTGATAGCAAAGCCTACGCGTCACGAGCGCGGAAAAGGAACCAACAGCGCAATTCTAGATGGAATTCCGAAAATGTATATCGGAAAACTTCTTTGTTTTGTGCAACAATGAAGACGTATTCTTGAAAACTGCACGAAATGGTAATTGTCGATGTCAAGCGGCGATTGTGAGTTTCGCCCGTTCATCATGGCCGCGACCACCGCTTTGTGCAGTTTTCAAGAATACGTCTTCATTGTTGCACGAAACAAAGAAGTTTTCCGATATACATCTTCGGAATTCCATCTGGAATTGCGCTGTTGGTTCCTTTTCCGCGCTCGTGACGCGTAGGCTTTGCTATCAGTGAAAGCAAGTGAAAACCGGGTACGGTCGGTAAAGAAGAGTAAAGAATGACTGGAGCATGCTCTTAAGCTTGATGATATTCCCCGGCTCACCGTCATCAGCGAGGAGAGGATTAAAGCTGAACATCTCACGACCGGAAATACCGACTTGGTGTCCAGCCTTGTAATCGTTACGACGTTTTTCCTCGTCTTTGACGGCCTGTTCGGCCTTCTGCTTCAATTTCCTCTTCTTCCAAGCCAAGAAGCTGTTGAGGGTGATCTTCGTCTGTAGAAAAAATTGATTATCGATTGCTCTCATGGTCTGAGACTGTTTGCGACGAGAATCCTCACCTGGTTTGGACCCAAGTTCGCTCTCTCCCTCTCGATCAGATCCTCGAGCGAAATTTCGTCCTTCTTCTCCTCCTTCTTCTTGTCTTTCTTCAGGACGAAACCAGGCGGCAGTGCGTGTCTGTAAATGCATTTGAGCCCGGACGGACACTCCCAGAACCAACCATACTTCGATCTCTCCACAGCTTCCAAGAAATGCTTGCAGATCTGCAAAGGATTGACGGAGCTTTAGCTGAGTTTCACAGAGAATTCAAATCTGAAGAACGAAATCGTACAATGTCCGTTGTGGCCTTGTTAGCTCCGGCCGCTTGCTTCTTCTCAACGACTTCCTTCAGCTTGTCTTCATCCCAGTTGTCCATGGTGTCTCCTTCCTTGTCCTCCTCGCCGTCGTCTCGCATGTCGCAGTACAAAGATCGTTTTTCCGCCTTTCTTTCAATGGTCAAGTCGTGAGAGAACTTGCACTTGTCTCCCTTGGTGCATTGACCCTGCTTGAAGAACGCGCAGATAACGGACTTCGGGTCCGTACCTGAAACACGAGGGTCACGTTATTGTGTTTATTAGAGCAACGAAGACGAGGGAATATCGTCGTCGCGTCACCTTTCTCGACTTTCTGGGTCTGAACAGGCTTGAACAACAGCGCAAGCTCTTTTGCCTCCTGCAGCTTCTTCTCCTTCTCCAATTTCTTAGCCGCCGGATCATCGGGCTTCCTCGGATTAAGGCCTCCAGTCTTCACCTGCTTCTCAACTTGCTGGATAAACTTCTGTTGCTTAGCTCCTTTCTTGTTCTTTATGCCAAAAGTCTTGTCCTGAAACATCAAAGGGTGAAAAAACTTTAGGTATTTTTCCAGAGTTTCTATCTGGATTTCTATCTTTGACTATCGGATACGGATGCTGCCCGGTGCTGCGCATGTTTGAATGAATTCTGTACTCCAAGTAGAAAGATTTGGATCAGGGAAATGATCAAAAGTTACGGTTGATATCGAATCGAGATTTTCTTCGGGTCAGGCTTACATTATCGTGTGTTCACTCGATCTTATGGAATTCGGAGAGTTCTTATAAACGCACATAGCAGCATCGGATCAAGTACGTAGTCAAGAGGTAGAGTCGCATGGTTGTAGTCCAACAACGACACCCTAAGTAAAACGATATTCATGTGTATACATAGCGAACAACGAAAAAAACACTGTGGGTACGCAGAAGGTCTCTTATCACGATATAATTTAAACCCATCTTATCGAACGTTTAAAAAAATTTTTTTTTAAATGTCAGTAGCGTAGTTAGAGAGAAAAAAAAATTCGAGCATGCTTTTTTTCGGCTATGTATGTAATAAAATAAGGGGGCTCCTTACTCACCTCTATGACTTTCTCCTTCTTTTTCAGCTCCGTTTTTTTGCTCGGAGCTGGTGCCTTTTTCGGTGGCATTATTGACGTCCGTTTTCGATCGAGTTTTATAAGGAGATAATGAAAATATTGGAATTGATAACGACACTCGTACTAACAGCTGACATGTACCGTCCGAGCACGGAATAACTGAATCCCTGAATCGGGGGGTCGCGGATCTTGGGAAGAGACCTCGCCGCCACAGGTGCAGATCCACCGAGAGCGTGGACTGGACGTCCGTCCGATTTGCGGATATCTTACGGCATTGACTATGGCAGTAGTTTAGCCACGGTAGATGAGCTACTCTACGCGCTGTTAGGATCCGAGATGTAACAACACGACATCTTGCGATAGATTCTTGGGTCTGTTACCCGAAGCGATTCCAGGTGGCAGCAGCGGGTGGAAACACCCACGATGTAAGAAAGACAGGTGGGTCGACTAGCCCCAAATCCTGTGATTTTTAAGTGGAATTTCCGATCGCTACATCCAGAGTGCGCTGGTGCGCGGGGCGACCAATCAGGTCTCGACGATTGTCACCTAACCTAAACCCTAACCTTACCTGTCAACAAACATCGTGGTTTAAACTTTAAGAGGAAATGACAGCTGATTTACAATTGGAATTTTCAAAACCTCTTTGAGCAGCCAAAACACATTTGATTGATGTGAATTTGATATCAGTGACGTAGAAAAACTTAACGAAGGGCCTAAAAGTCTCGGATTTGCGAAAATCGAAAGACATAACCAGAATTTTGTGTAACAATATTGTTCTATAACCCAAGGAAGTGCTGCCCCTAGTGGAGAGGGGCAGCACTTCCTTGGATTACAGAACAATATTGTTAAAAAAAACTGTAATTACGTCTCGATTTTCGCACTACTTCGTAGCAATGCGTATGAGGCAATATGCGAAACAGGTAACTAACCACTACTTCAAACAGAGCAGGGAGAAAAAAATGTCAAAGCTGTACAATACTTAACTAGCGATGTAAAGATATTTTTTAACCTTACACAATCTGTGATACACACTTTACAAGTGCAGTAATATACGCAAATTTGATACTTATGTGATTTAAAAATTGAAATTATATTATATTGGCTTCTAGAACATCTCATTTCTCGTAATTAACCAAGTCGACATTCAAATTTCCCTCCATTCTATCGTCCTCCGTCGACGCGACACCTGGTGGAATCGTGAGTAAACTCCACGTAAAAATCACAGCGCGTTATATGGGAAAAGGCTCGCAGTCGACCCACCTGTCTTTCTTACATCGTGGAAACACCTCATTTACGTTTGTGTCTCTATTTGTAGATTGAGATCAGGGCATACAAGTCTTAAGGTGAAATGAAAGTCACGTGACCTCGATATGATTTACACTTGAAATTTTCAAACGCTATTTTCTCAGCCAAAACACATTCGATTGATGTGGAATTGATATCAGTGACGTAGAAAAACTGAACGAAGGGCCTGCCAGTCGTGGATTTTCGAATATCGAAAGACATAATCAGAATTTTGTGTAACAATATTGTTCTGTAACCCAAGGAGGTGCTGCCCCTCGTGGAGAGAGGCAGCACTTCCTTGGATTACAGAACAGTATTGTTAAAGAACTGTTATTACGTCTCGATTTTCGAAAATCCACGATTGGCAGGCCCTTCATTAAGTTTTTCTACGTCACTGATATCAATTTCACATCAATCGAATGTGTTTTGGCTGAGAAAATAGCGTTTTAAAATGTCAAGTGTAAATCATATCGAGGTCACGTGACTTTCGTTTCACCTTAAACATAGTCTATACAAGTTTAGAGTAGTTGACGATCCTGTGTGCCATTGCAACAGTTCAGAAGAATCGCCAAATCATGTTTTTTGGCAATGCCAAAGATTTGATGAACAACGAGCTCAGCTAGTTAAATTGTTAATTAAAATGAATCCAAGGCCTCCGTACTGTCTTGAGTCACTACTCCACTCTATGGATAGCAATGTCATCCACAGCTCTGGCTCGTTTTATTATGGATATTCAGGTTGCAATTTGAAATTAAAACTTCAACCCCTTTCCCTTTTTTACCAGTTCCCAGTTCGAAATTTCGCGCAAACTACCGCGCACGACGATGGTTCATGACATGTGCTCTTCTCTTCCCAGGGGTGGTGGCACGTGCCTACATGACCTTCCGAAGTGCTGTACCATCCTGGGCAAGAATTTCACCATTTAGTAGGAAATTCCCGCCCTCCAATGGTTATTGCTGGCTGACATGGCCTTTTTCTGTCGCTCTAGTATATCATTGGGGTGCAGAAATTTCCTCATTTCGGTATCCAAAAATGGTACAACGTGACGAAAATGAGGAAATTTGAGGTCACGTCTTATTTGAACGGCCCTAAAAATCTACAAATCTATAAATTTCATGTTTTCTCTTTTACGGTTTTATCTACATATGTAGCAAGTTACAGTGGTTCCAAAAAATTGATTCATCAACACTTGTTACGTTATTTAAAATACACATTTTGAATACTAAAAAAATTGGTCTAATATGTGACAAGAGTTTATAAAGCAAGTAATTGTTTCTGAAAAGATTGAATCTCCCGCAATAGTCCAGTCAGACGTGTAGCAGTCGCAGGTTCCCGAGTATTTGAGGACAGTCCCTTATCACGCACATTGTATATCTGCATCGGATTCGTTCGCATGTGCCCTGAATGACGGCCTATCCCTGGACTTGACGGATGGTTGCCAGTTGAGATGCAGACAAAACTGTTATTCCCGTGGACCGAATTCATCTGGTTTTTCAGTTGTAGGACCTAGTGATGGATAAAGAACGTATGATTACGATCAGTATCCATTTATGAGCGTTGAAACTGCTTCCGTTTCCGGAGTAATAGAGGACCACTGGCTTAGTAAAGAAGGGTCCAAATTGCCAATGTCACGAAAATGTGTCACACGAAAGCGTTACGCTGGTTGAAAACCAATGAGAAAATACTGGAATCGTAAACGTGAAGTTCGCGATTTTGTGCAGCAAGAACATTACGATGAATAATAAATGTCCAAATATGATCCACAAAAATGTACCAAATCCAAATGCAACGAAACAAAAGATCATGAAAAGATCTGTAGATTTTATTACTAATCATTCTTACTGACCTCTTTGTAGAGGCCAACAAAAGCGTTGATTTCTTCTTCCTTGGCATTAAGCTCCTGTTCCAGAGCAGCTATCTGCTTTTTTATCGATTTGTCGTTGGACTTGGCTGCTTGTTCTTGCAGCTTTTCATACGCCCTGCAAGGTTCAGAACGCCACGTTAACCATTGCATTCAAAGTTCATCCGATGTTCGACTCACGTGTTTAGCTCTTCAAATTGGTCGTGCAAGTTTATCAACACCTCTCGAATGCTTTTTCCGTTACCAGACGCATTGTCAGTTTTATTGTACTGATTATCTCCGATGTTTATTTCCTCCTGTAACACAGCATCCACTTCCAACATTACAGCCGTCGTTATTTCTGACTGATTAAAATTCTACTCACTTGACGCTCTCTCAGCAGCGCACTGGAAGTCAACGTGGGATTTCCGGTTAGGCTTTTCCTGGACGCGTATTGTTTCAATATCCTGTCATAACTCTTGCTTCTCTTCGGGCAACAGATATAGCCGCTTTCTTGTTGCTGGGCCAATTGCTCGTCCGAAGGCACATCCTGCGCAAAAACATCGTGGAAGTAGGACACGGTTTGCATTATGAATTACCGTCCTTCCCAATATTGAATCACCTTATCTTCTTCAAGCGATGAATCTCTCTGCTTCATCTCACCAGAATTGCTGTGATCAGATCTTCGATTTTTGGTAGTCGAGCATCCTGCCTGTTTACTGGGCTTAGCTGTTTCGTCGATCAACGTTGAAGCGCAATCCGCGGTTGTCTGTGGTCTCACGCTCGGAACGTAATCGCTCTGACGACCTAGTATCGTGCTTTTTGGTGACTTTGGACTCAGCGATGACTCGTTGATGCAATCCATCAACGCCCCAACCGGCCTCATGCCTTTGCTCATTTTGCGAATCAGCAAAGGCGTCATTCCAGTTCCCATCGGCTGTCTTGTCTTCATGATACTCAGAACCTATAGTCATTATAATACATGGATCGATGAACTTCGCAGACAGCACGAAACTGGAAATGAATCACTTGTTGACGTCTGAATGTTGTCCAAGTCCATATGACCTCTTTGAGATAGATTTTTGGACTTGGACAACATTTAGCCATTTTCGGTCTTGTGCTGTCTGGGCTGGATTCATTTTGTTCCTAAGTCAGTCGAATATGTCTCACTTGTTGGATGTTCAACCCCAGATTATGACTGGGTGTGACTGAGGTGCTGACGACGAATGGTATGTTCCTGAAATTGAATCTGTTGTAGTAAGACCTATTGACTTTCTTCAGCTCAGAAGCGACGGTGGGTAGTTCGTAATTCCTCGTTATCGTAGGGTCGTAGTATCGCGACGGATGAGGAACCGAGTCGCAGTGTGCTGCTTCCGCCTCAGCATCTTTAGTCTCATGATTCTGACTCTTTCGACTCCTCGACGAATACTTCTGGTAGTCCTCGTCGTTATTCTGCTCAAACGCCACTCTGCAACATATTCAATCAGCATTTTTCTCTTCTACGTAGATCTCTGACCACATCACCACAGGGTGATTAGTACCTGGCTAATTCGCAGCCTCCATCATCTCGTGAATCCTTCCTTTCGTCGCAACTACGACTCAGTTGATGTTGGTATGCTACAGCAGAGGATGTCTGTGCCTGATGAGCTTTCTTGACGACTGGATTATTGCTCTTCGGCTGTGTAGTCTCTTTGGAGTGTTTGCTCGAAGACATTGAGATGCTGCCGCTCCCACCCTCGACAGCGTTGTTATGGTAGATTTCAACGACCTCAGCTTTGGTGTTGGGCGCACGTTGGATGGGTACTTGAAATCGATGCGGCATATGAGTGGCTGAGGAAAACCCTGCACCAATTATGAACGACTTTAGAGCATTAACGATTAGATTGGCGCCAAAATATCTTTTTCGTGAAAATTGTACCCTTTTGTTTTCGCTTTTTGGAGTCTCTCCTGTCGGTTAAATTGGTCTCCTTGGTCATTACGGTATTCCTTGAACTGGCAGTCCTCAATTTTCCCTTCTTCTTTCTAGTCTTGTTGTTCGACGCTACCGACAAAGTATCCTCCCACTTCGAATTCACAATCTTTTTCGATACCGGTCCAGCGGACGTGGTGGTCTTCTGCTTCTTATCAACTTTGGTGATTTTTTTCCGTTTAACGGTGACCCTGGTGCTGGCCATACTTTCGGTTAATTTCAGTACCAATTCCTGTTTTCGGGGTTCTTTTTTATCTTCGTCAGGCTCATATCCTCCACGTTCGGGATTATTATCGGACATGAAACGGCTTGTTAATAATCTTGCTGTTGCCAAATCCGCTTGCATACGGGCCGAATAGTTCAGAGAATGCTGATAAGGATGGTGGGAGGTGGTTTCATCGTCAGCATCGTCTTCATTACCTGCCTTTACACAGTCATCACAAGCATTGTACAACTTGTTAATCTTTTGGCACGCTGGTTTGATGAGCTGCATTACGATAATTACTGATTTTCAATTCCTTACTTCTGGTATTTGAAGCGACGTTACAGCTGCAGTTACAGGCATCAGCATGGGAGCACCTTCATCAGTTGCTTCCAGCAGTGTGTACGTTTTGCGTACCTGCTTCGTGCGTCTGCAGTCCGCAGATATACTCTCCTGCTCCTCGACGAGTCTTGGCGTAAAAGTTGGGGATTTCACAGGCTTCTTCGGAGACAACCCTCGAAGATCTGTTATGGAAAGAGTAACATACGAGGGGTAATGACCACTTTGATAATGACTTTCACTGACTTCAACAGACTTTACAGCGACTCACCTGCATGCTCTAATTCCCTGGTGATTTCTTGCATCTTGTGTATTTCCTTCAAAAATTCATAATATTTAACATCTTCTGCGGATTCAGTTTCTTTCTCTCCGCAGTTCTTGTCGTCTTCGGGAATGGCTGTTTGCTTCACAGTGTCTCGTGGTGAAGATTGAGCGGTTTTCTGTGGTTCAGTTTCCGGAAGTTCTTCAGCGGTTTCGGTCAAGTCTGTAGAATATGGATGTACCCCTTGATACAACATCTTCATGTAATCTAATTGAGATTTCAAGGAACCACATCTTGTTTCTGCAACCTCGAGCTGCTCCTCCAACTCTACATATAAGGAGGATCAATAATTAGGGTCATAAATTCGATTTATCAAAATTGGTATGCAATTGGAAAATTGATTCGCACTTCAAAGAATCATTGTTTCACCTAAAAGTTCAATATGTGTGTAAAAACATTTTTCTATAAAAATTAGGAACTAACAAGTTGATAGTAATTGGAATCTGCTTTCATATGAGCTTTGTCGTTGAATAAATTATATATTTATATGTGAATCGGACATTTCGTACCTGATAATCTCGTGTCTGGACGACTCCTGGTCATCTCAACGTCACTTTGGGGGAAGCTGTAATCACCTAGGTGAAAAATTGACGCAAATTATAAATTTATCGTCTAGGTCCTGTGATAGTAGTCTGCAGAGAGACGAGTCAAAATTGTTTGCTGTTTTTACCGCATCGAAATCGATCAATTTCGCAATCTTCCATGATGATCAGATTGGTTCCACGTGAAGTTAATAGTAATTAGGACTCATAGCTTGCCGTCGTGATGATCTTATAATGTAATAGTAGTGATTTAAAAAATTATACAGATATGTGTATCAGAGAGTAGAATAAAAAACTATGCGAAAATAAGCGACGAATTATGGGTAAACGTATTTTAGATAACAATTTTGAAGTGTGTAAATTTTATAAGAAAAATAAATAGATAAACAAATTCGTATAAAACCGGACGAGACTAAAAATAGTTCGTAGGTTACGGTACTGAGATTGATTACGTTTCCATGTCACTAATTACAACTCGCTCGTTTATTAACTCCCTTCAAACAAGCGACACTCCGTTCTTTTTACAGTGGTTCTCATGCATCTCATCGCGGTAGATTCCTTCAATTTTTAAACTTCCCGCCAGGATATCTATGTATAATGTAGGGGGAATACCCACGGAGTGGTCGGGTCTCACAGTGAGACGGAATCGAATATTCACGGCGAAAAGTGCAAAAATAAAGTATTTATTTCGGGGTTCTATAGTGGTGGGTTAGACGTAGTAATAGGCCGAGGGTCGAGTTCCAGGAGGCAGAGGGGACGATCCTTTATACCTGCTATTGTGTCGCAGTTCAAAAGTGCCCTTCGCTCGAGACAGACGCGTCGCTCTGTGAGCTAAATTTTCAGTGTGCTCTAGAAAACGACGCCGTACGGCCCAAACTCAACCTATTTACATTTTTCAAAATGGATTCGAAAGGGGAAAGTAAGTAGAATATTATCATGTAATTACAAATTTTTAATAATGATGTATGTGATATCAGTAAACGAATGATTTGTCCGAAAATAAACGTATAATCGCGACTGAAAGTTCGAAACACGTAGAGAAAAGTTGAATTGCCGTGCATTGTCAAGCGGCCGGACTTATTCTAGGTTGTAGATTAATCAATCGAGTAAGGCTGAATATGTAATTGCTTATTCATATGTATTATACTTTGACATTCCAGAATCTACCGAAGATGATCCTGCACCTGCTGGATTGACAAGAAGAGACATGTTCGTGCTCCTGAAAGATAATTTAAAGAGTGGTGCAGCTACAACGTATTTAAAAATTGAACAATTCATGACGGAGAGATTGAAACGACCTTTTACTCTGCCGGACGACGTTAAATCTGCAGTACGCCGATTATTATCCCAATTCAATGAAAAGTGGACGCAAGTTTCGAGGCACGAAGGAAAATTTTTCGAAAAATTTTCAACATGGCTCAGTGTGTTCGTTCCCCTGGAAGAAATCAAAGAAGCTGCAACAAAGTCCAGCAAGTCCAGCATGGGTCGGCGTTCTTTAGGATTTGCCGAAGCTAGTGTGTGCACAAAACGGCAGAAAACTCAAGATTTGCGTGCGACTACAAGCACTGAAGAACTGGCTTTTGCGACTCAGATGAGCCTTCGAGCAGCTGGTAGAGTGGATGCTGCCAAGGTTGTTCAAGATGTGACACTGGGAAGCCCATCAAGAGCTAACAAGTATAGAGAATCTTTGGATTCGATTAGAGAAACTCCTTATACTCATGATAAAGCCCTATCGCTTGTAATTGACCTTAATTTGTCACAAGCTGACTATCAGAAACTTCGGAATTCAACCAGAGAGCAGCAATGTACGATATTTCCGCCATATAAAGCAATATATCAAGCGAAGCTTCGATGTTATCCACGGAAATCAGAGATTACTGTTACAGAATGTAGTGCTGAAGTGAAACTGTAGTCTCTGTTGAATCATACAATTCAGAGAATCTTGTTGCTTCAAGAGGCAGTTATTGATAGTCTTAGTGAAGAAAGTGTTCGCAACTTGAGTTTAATTTGTAAGTGGGGTTGCGATGGCACTTCTGGTGAAAGTACATACAAACAAAGATTTACCGACGATGATGGAAGCAAGTCCGATGCCAACATCTTCTTCACTTCACTAGTTCCATTGCAGTTGATATCAGTCGACGAAGAAAGCCAAAATACCACTATTGTGTGGAAAAATCCTAGGCCATCGTCTAACCGTTTTTGTCGTCCAATTCGAATTCAATTTTTGCATGAAAATACCGAAGCCACTGTGAGCGAAATGGAGTATATTAAACAGCAGGAGAGTCACCTTGTCCCTTTCGAAACTGTCATTAACGGAAAAGACATAACCGTTTCTTTCCAACTTGCATTCACCATGATAGATGGTAAAGTTTGCAATGCAATCACGAGTAATGCTTCTGCTCAACGTTGCTATTTATGTCAAGCAACTTCAAAAGACTTTAACGATATCGATGCAATGTTGAAAAGGAAAATTAATGAAGATCATCTACAGTTCGGGTTATCGACTCTGCATGCGTGGATTCGCTTCTTCGAATGTTGTTTGCACGTAGCGTATAAACTTGGAATCAAAAAGTGGCAAGCGCGTAGTCCAAATGATAAAGAAATTGTTAAAAACCGGAAAGCAATTATACAAAAAGGTTTCCGCATACGAATGGGTCTAATAGTTGATCAACCAAAGCCCGGATTTGGTAGCTCTAATGATGGGAATACTGCTCGACGATTCTTTGAAGATTCAACCACTTCTGCTTCGATTACGGGGGTAAATGAAGACTTGATCAAGCGATTTTACGTTATATTGCAAACACTTTCGAGTGGCCATGAAATTGATCCAATCAGATTTCAAGATTATGCCGTGCAAACAGCTCGCGACTTTGTAACGTTGTATCCGTGGTTTTACATGCCTACTTCGATGCATAAAATTTTGATTCATGGCACAGCAATTATACAATCTGCAATATTACCAATTGGACAAATGTCCGAAGACGCCCAAGAGTCTACTAATAAATACATTAAAAAGAATAGATCAGATTTTTCACGAAAATTTTCACGAACGAAAACCATGGAGGACGTTTTCTCACGCCTACTATTAACGTCTGACCCATATATTTCGAGTCTGCGCAAATTACCCGCTAAAAAAATGAGATCATTGCTACCAGAAGCAATCCAGTTATTAACTGCGCCAAGCGTCTCAACAAGTGAGGAGAGCTCGAGCCTTGCATCATCAGTTCAATTCAGTGACTGTGAGTCAGATTGTCCTTCTGACGATGAATAAAGTTGTATAGTTACTCCAATGTTCAATCTTTCACATGAATCTAATTTTAAGGAAAACGTAACTATTATAATGCAATGTGACGTAAATAAAACACCTTTTATACAAATGTCGTCCATATTGAATCCGCCATTTTTTTCCCGCAATTTCGACTCCGGATTCGTAATCAGCGACCCCAAAAAGCCCCGAGTAAGGACTTTCACCCCGATTAAATACATTTTTGAATCAATTTTTTGCCGTACTGGATCCGCCATTTT